>NAGG01000206.1:0-185562 GCA_003031705.1 Calonectria naviculata | reverse complement strand
TTGTTGGTTGATCAACCGCCAGAACATCATGTGTTTGGCCGGAAATTTAGCGCCCGTCTCCCGGATCCGGGCCAACATCGGATTGTGAAGAGTAGTCTGATAATTGGATTATTTCCAATTTCTTATCCCTTTGTAATGTTTGCTATATTAGAGTGGTTGTCACTGCGAGGGATCATTGCCACCTTCATGCTGTTCTATTTAAGGTCAATATCCTTCTCTTCCCAGCACATACGACCATAGCTCTCACAAAATACGGGATCCCGTCCGCTCTCCCATAGTCAAGCTGAGAAGCGGTGAATTAGTACTCGGGTCGGTGACGACCGGGGAATCCTCGCTGTTGTATGTTTTATTTTTGTGTGGATCAATTCCTTTTTGCATGTGCATGACTAGTTTCGAGTTTGCTTTCTCAGTTTTGGACATGTCATGTAGTAAGCATGTCGGGTAATGAGACAGAATTGACAGGCAACCTGTCGTGGTAAAAGTGGAATTCGCAGCCAGCTAGTTTTGGTAGTATTGACAATTCTTGGGATTGGTGCCATGAGGTCGCATTGATTTTGATCCACAGCCGTCGACGCTCAGAAAGTCAATATGACTGGGTGGCGTATCTGCATTCCTATCTCACTGTTTGGAATCCACTGTGGAAATGCCATGCGCCCCCCCAATGCGTGTCGGCTTAATGAAGGAATTGACGTTATTATTTACTAGTTCCCCGGTGGGTAATCAACTGAGAATGACATATACACAAGTGGGAACAGAAAATATGCGTTGGCCAATCTCGTAGTAAATATTGCGCAATGCTCTCCATAGTTCAGTCCCCCAAACCATCTGATGCATGATTTAGCGCTAGCGGACCCTTCGGCCACTTCTTACTCGGGAGCGCTGCTGCAACCTCGGCAATGGAACGGCATCTGCCCTCCCAATTGCCAATCAATGCAACGGATCTGTAAGGAGGTGCCGCGCGCTATTCCAGATATGTTTGGACGACTGTTGCAGTGGGCGGGAAAGCGGCTTTTAGACCCCGACCGCAATTTTGGATGTCGTGCAATGATTCTGGACCTTGCTATTAAAGCTTGCATCAACCACAGACCAGAAGATCTTGACTAAGGCGTCTTCGATTCCAAGCCAAATTCTTCATTTTTCTATCATAAAAAACCGTCATCATGCCTTTCAGCGCCGAGGTTGTGTCTTCACTTCGGAACACTGTTGATGCCGCGTGCACGAACCCCGCATCCGACATACCTGGAACTACCGTCATTGTCGTCGACAAGGATGGCAATGAGCTCTTCAGTCACGCCTCCGGTAAGCGAGGCATCACTTCGTCGGAGCCAATGAGCCTCGATAGCATTTACTGGATCGCCTCATGCACCAAAATGTTGACAGGGCTCGGCTGCATGCAGCTTGTGGAGCAGGGCATTCTTAAGCTAGATGATGGAGAGCAGCTAGAGGGAATCCTGCCAGAGTTGAAGAACTTGAAAGTGCTCCGTCCAGACAGAACCTGGGAAGAAAAGAAGAGAGCAATCACGCTCCGCATGCTTTTAACCCATACTTCGGGATTCGGCTACACATTCTTCAATGAGCGGCTACGAGATTGGACTTTTCCCGCTGGAGGCGATGAATTTTCCGGAAGGGTGGAAGATATGAATATGCCTCTCTTGTTTCAACCTGGTGAGGGCTGGGAGTACGGAGTAGGTTCAATACTATATCCTACGAGGGGACATCAAACTGACAATGAGTAAAGGTTGGCATCGATTGGGCAGGCATTGCCCTGGAGAGGACTACCGGGCTGACCCTGGACGCATACCTGCAAAAGAATGTGTTCCAGCCACTGGGCATCAAGGACATGTCCATGTTCCCAAATGAGGACATGCGATCGAGACTTGCTCACATGCACAGCAGAGATTCGGACGGAACTGTGAGACCGAGGAATCATCTGCATCGACAGCCATTGGTCGTGGACCCAGCTGATGCGTCAGAAACGAGCAAGATCTTTAACAGCGGCGGCGCGGGCATGTTTGCAAAGCCGCAGGAATATTGCAGTAAGTGGCTTGGTAACAGGGTCTGTGGCATTTGCTAACTCGTCGCAGAGGTTCTAACCGTCCTTCTGAACAATGGAACATGTCCTCGTACCGGCGCCAAAATTGTCAGCAAGGAAACCGTCGATGAAATGTTCCGCAACCAGATCCCAGAGTTCCCCAACCACGGCCGCCAAGGGTTTCCCGCCGCCAAGCCCGATCTGACGAACCCCGTGCCTGACGTTTACCCCGTTCCCGGAAACCCGCCTCAAGGCTGGGGCCTGACCTTTATGCTAAGCAACGGTGGAGTGACGGGACGAGCGAAAACCACGGGGCACTGGGCGGGACTGGCCAACCTGTGGTGGTGGTGTGATCGGGAGAATGAGGTTGCAGGCATTGTATGCACTCAGATCTTGCCATTTGGGGATGCAAAGGTGGTGGGAATGTGGGTGGACATTGAGTCTCAGGTATACAAGGCCCTCGCACAGGCAAAGTAGAAACACGTTTCAGCGCGTCAGAAAATGCTGAAAAGAATAACAATGATTCTCACACGGATTCGGCCTTGGGAGATAAATGCGATTGTACAAGTGCATCCAGCGCGTCCCGGTGCGCGAGATTGAAGAACTACCGGTCCAGTTTGTACAGGATAGATTCCTTACGCAGCCTTGATCTTCACCCTACAAACACCTTGTTAATTACTTGGCCCAGTTCCCAGGCTCAGGAGCACCCCATAATGATCGAGCAGAGCACGTTTTAGCCATCACCACTTGCTAAAGAGCGTTAGAGTAGAGATAGCTCAATCGGGTACACGGAACGTACAAACATATGGGATTTCCGCTGACGTAAATAAAAAAATTCGCTAAAGTAACTTAATACGTAGGGATTTCACTCTCTGTATCTAATTTGTCGTCACGACCGCGCGGCACATATGCACCCCCCAGGATCCTAGGATGGAGTCTACGAGCCCCATGCATGATCCTGTAAATTAACTTTGACCATCACGGTGTCGTGCGAGCTAGCGAAACTGGAGAACTCCGCAATGTTGTGTAGGCAAAGCCGTCGTTTCGGTACAGGGCGTCGTGATGCTGGACAACTCCGCAATACAAAGCAGTTATTTCAGTATATGGAGCTCTGGTAGAAGTAGAATTCCGCTAGCGCAGGTAATACAATGGATTTGACAGGTAGCGTGTTTCAAAGAATTATAAGTGAATATCTGCTTTGTCATGTTCCGGAAGAAAATTGTATCCGACTCAATCTCCATCAGTGTACCCATACTACACTGTCCTTTCTGACATCTACGCCCTCTGTTATTTTCCATGTGGATTTAGACTTTGGCTCAAGGCAGATGTCGGTACTGCCGTGGAGTACCTCCGCATCAGCTCTGATCCAAATCTTCCGCGTGGTGGGAACAAGGTTGCTGTAAATTATTTATACTTGGCTCATTTCCGTGTTTCTTCATCACAATTCACAATTGAGCCCTAAATAAATCCATACCCTCAAAAGAATCCTTCCCAACAACATGCTCTATATGCCTTCAATTCCTCTCGCGGGTCTTGCCCTTTCACTCCTGGCAGTGACGGGTCGAGGTCACCCCCTTCACCCACCAAAGTCATGTCCTCCTCTGGAGGGGAATTTGAACATTGAAGTTTTTCAGCTATATACTGAAAATTCGGACTGGGACCCCGTCAACTGCAAATACTATGCGGGGTAGGTAGCCGGCGATTTGCTTCTTACTTATGAGTTGCTAAGTGGATTGTAGTTCCATATTCAATGCCACTGTGGTGGTTTATGATCCTTACAACAATGAGTCTCAGATTCTGTCATTTCCTGGAATTTCCCATACTGCGCCCTACCAAATAACCGGAGTCAGCTTTAATTCCTTCACCAACTCCATGTTTTTCACTGCAAACTCTGGTCGTGGCTTCTTCTCTAATGGTCAAGATCTCTCCGGGCCAAATAAGATCATTAGATGGGACGTACAGAAACAGGAAGTGGTCTACATTGCGGATCTGGAACCTTTTCAACAAGAGTTTGAGAACTCATACGGTCATAATATTGCAGGATTTCAGTACGCCACTGGAGATAGATATGGGAATGCTTATGCAGCCGCCGGCTATGGAGGTAAGGGAATTGCAAAGATCTGGAATAATGGTTCAGTCTCAGCTCTCTATTTTGCCGAACAGGAAGCAGACCCAAGCAAGCAGGCATTCACTTACACGAACCTTGTCTCCATTCCCTTGCACGATAAAATTATCGTCAACGATTATCAGTTGGGCACCCTTGTTACCTTCAACACATCCGCTTCATGGTCAACCCTTTCGACAATAAAGATATCTAACATGCCTAATAACTATACCGAAACTGGCTGTGATTCTCTCACCACCCCAAAGCGATACCCCGGCCAACAGATCATGCTTTGTGCCGTCGATCGTCTTGGTGGCAGTGGAGGTGTTACTGTCTTTCAGAGTTTGGACAATTGGCAGACTGCCAAGTATCTTGGCGCCGTTCTGAACACAAGCCCCCTTGCTCAGCAGGGCGCTATTGTGGTGAATGCGCTTGAGCTGTCCCATTCCATATACTTTGTCCCATTCTTCGTTTCTGAGAGTGGAAACTCTGCTGCTGACCTCACGGTTGGTAATCGCACCGATTTTCCTCTTATCGATATTACCGCGGAAGTCGACAAAATTGTGGGAGGTGCTTTGCATTGATCACTTATAGCTGCGCCTGTCTGACAAGGAAATTGGTTATGTGTAGCCTACTTCAGGGCTATGAAAGTATGTAAATAATATCGGTCCTGTAGTTATTTCTTTCTTTTGATTAGGAAAGGCATGATTGTCTAGCAAGCTACCCACAACTTCGGTTAGACTTGCTTAATAATCTACATTTCTGAAAGTCTCATTACCACATCAATTTATAATAATAAAATGCATTGGCAAGCCTTAAAAACTAAGTATATAAAAACAGAATCACAATGGCAGCGATTAATCTGTCACACGTGCCCGTAGAGAAAGCTAGCCCGGGTCCTGGTATATATACCCTTTTCTACATTTTCCAAGTTAAAAACAATGGGATCAGTCTAATCAATCCGTCCCTCATTGCTTACATACTTGTCAAGATGCTCTGTTTATTCTGCAAAGAAACCCTGGCTAATGCTCGCAACCTTATTCAAGGGGAACCGCCCGATGTGCAGGTCGAGCCCCAGCCATCTCCATCTCTTGCACGTTTAGAGGGTCCCCGCCAAGCCGCCTAACTCCGACTTATCTCATGAACCTAGTCTTGAAACCTCGAGCAACATCTGTCACTGGAACCTGAAACCGCGTGCTCTTAAGGGTCTCACGCTCTACCGATTGAGATAACCGGGAGTGACTCTTATTGCTCTGCCCATAAGCATCATGTCATATTCCCCAAACCAGGATGTCTTGATGAACTATCAGGATTACAGGTTCAACGCGCAATATATAATGATTAAATTGCAATTTGATTCCAAAAAAAAAAAAACCATCAAATCCCAGAGCCTGCATAGTATTGTTCTCCAACTTGCACATTCTTGCTATTTTGTTCCGGGTTTAGGACAGCCTTCCACCGTGCCTCAATTTCATCTTACTGTTCCGTCATCTACAGGCTTTCACTGTTACTAAAGACCCCCCCTTTACTAACGCAGTAGAGGGACTTATTGGTCCTGCCTCTACTACCTGAGTAATCGCCGGGGCCACTGCTGCCATCAGGGATGTGAAAGCGGCGGTCAAACCGTGAAAAGGAATATAGATAGAGCACAACAATTTCGATACCGTAGTTAAAACAGTAAAAGCAAGCCTTGTGATGGTACCACGCTGGGTTTGTGATTGGGCGAACCTGGTAGGTCACGCCAGCGCGGAACGCGGCACCCAAGGTGAGAAGTACCGAGCTAAAAACAAGGAGACGGACCTTGGTGCGCATGCGACCCTGCCCGAACTTGTCTATGGGAGTCTTTCGGGGGAGGAGAAAACAGATGAAGAGTACTGGCAAAGGAACAAAGGCCAAGATTGCCAGGTAGGTGATGCCGGTGAGTTGAATCTTTCGAAGCTGTTGTTTGATGTGGTGGTCCGACGTATAGAAGTTATACACCACAGCGGTGATGAGCATTATGAGACTTGCAATAGTACTCATAATCAAGAAGCGGAATAGCAGTGTCGCAGGCTTGCTCCAGCCAATATGTGGATGATAGGCGCGGAGAATGCGTTGGGCGAATATTAAGTTGATGACAAAGAGCAGAATGACGCCGGCATTGGCGAGGACGGAGGCCGCAATCGCGATACGAGGGTTTGTCGGATATGAAGCCCATACGATCCTAAGGACATTGGCCATTATTCTGGCCATTGAAAAACCGAAGAGAAGGGCAGAAAAGAAGAATTTGTGTGCGCGACGCTTGTTGAGTTGAAAGATTGTCATGTTGAAAACGGCACCAACGATGAAGAAGGCTATTAGCACCCCGCTAATAGGGTCGTCAACTGAAGGCGTAGGCCGGCCACCCAGACCGGCAGTTGTGGGTAGATATGGTGGTCCTTCAGACATCTCGCTCAAACCTTGGCCTTGACCTTGTCGCGATGATATTGATATCCTGGCGGTTACTATTTGACAATGAAGGGTGAAATAGGGCTGTTTTAAATATTTGAGTAGTAAACCTACAGCAATAGATGGCCAAGTGCTGAGGTCTTGGGTCAATTCGCTTGGATGGAATCACGCTCTGGAACTTGAAAAGAAAACCCTTTTCAGAGTGAATAATACAAATATTCGAAGGTGAACGCTGTTACTGATTAATAATATCTATTGGATTTATCCGCAGGTAATCTTTTAATTCGTCTAATAAGTCGATACCAATATCCGTTCCAAAGTCCGCAATGTGCTTGAAATATGGGACGGTGCCTCGGCCATCGGCCTCACAACTCTACGACCAAGACGGTAAATTAAGAGCGACGAGTTGGTGCATTACCCTTCCAGGTAGCTTGTATAAATTACAGAGCGGATGTCGGAGCTTATTGTCGACGCGAACATGACGGGTATTCGTACACTCGCCAAAGACATTCCTGTGATTGGCTGTTGATGAGGAATACGACTCCTTGCGGACTTTGTAGATTATCTGGTGCGTCCCCACTTCGTCGCATCAGTGCGGATCTAATACTCCGGATACAAAAAAGTCCGAGTACAGATTTGATCAATTGGGAGGGTCATCCAAGGCCTAGTCTGGCCATCAAGGGAAGGGGCCCACTCCTTCAACTGTGCCACCACCTCGCACTTAAATATTGTAAAGCCATGGGTGCCCATTGGATAGGGTCGTTAAATCGTGCAGGGTGGAGAGGTTTGCGGCAGGGGTTGGCAAGGTTTTTGCGTCGTACGTATTTGGAGCTTAGAAGCAAGAGGAGAAGCCGTTGGGTAAACTGCCCGGAGATCGGTTTTAATTCCCAAAGCATCTTAGTCGTAACCAGGTAGTGTGATGGCTTCCTTCTCTCCCGGCGGTGCCGAGCAACCGAACCCCACCAGAGCAAGTCACTTTGGTAGCCGCGTATGGCCTGATCCAATCTCAACGTTGGTGCCCCGGCTCCGATTTTATCATTGCTAATCCGAAACACGTTTGGAATGCTGTTTATGGGACTTGGGCAAATTTAACAAAGTTTTCCATGTTTTTAGGCATAAATATCTTGTCTTCTACTCTTTTGACTCATTCGCTATGCGACCAAAGCAAATGCCAGGGGAGCCAGAAGGAGAAGCAGCGTCGGGCTGTTAAACGACGCAGCGTCCTTGACATCCTCGGTAGTGCTAGCACCGCTACTTCCAGTTGTCTTGCTGCTATCGTCGCTGTTGTCTGAACTTGAGCCACTCGTTACCTTTGCGTCCGCGCTCGCCACAGTGACTACGTGCTGCCTATCCTTGAATGTCCAGGTAAACACTTCGCCACTGACTGGCGATGTGATCTGGCCGGCGATGTTGGAAGTCGTCTGGGTGCCGTTTTTCGGGTACTCTCCGTAAGCGTAAACCTTTGCGGACTTGTCGCCGCCAGGTGGCGTGTAGCCGAGCTTGCTCACGCAGGGGTAGGCGTCCTGGTATTTCTTGCACTGCTGCCACTTCTCTTGGTCTTGCACCAGGCCGTAGAATAGCTCGTTGAGTCCGAGCAGGGCAGGATCAGTGTTGGGGCAGATGTCGAAGAAGCTGCGGAAACTGTTAGCAGATTTCCAGGCGCAGTGGGCCCGGGATGCGAGGACTGACCTGGACAATTCGATGTTCTGTGAGCAGCAGATGCACGCTCGAGTGAATGCCTGTAGTTCATCATTTGATGAAATCTCCTTCACGACTGTTTCTCCATTGGCGCCACAATCCTCACTCTCCGAACTCGTGGTGTACAGTGACTTGAGGAGCTTGGCCACATTGCAGGAGCATGAGCCAGGGGCATTATCTGGTGGCGGGAAGAAGGGAACATTGTCGAAAGAGGGCTTGATGCAGTATGTAGCGATGTCTCCGGCAGTCTCCTGGTACTCGCAGCTGTAGACCTGTCGCGGTGTTAGTTTCGACTCGGCGAGGCGAACGTTGTCTTCTGTACCTTGTTCCAACAGTGTGTTACGGCGCAGTTGATCTCGTGCTCGACTCGAATGCAAGAACAGACATTGTTGCAGTCGATGTTCTGGTCCTGGCAGTTGCTGTTGACGCAGTCTGCCCAGTAGGATTTGGCATCTTCATAACACTTTTCCATTCCAGATGGATCAGCACACTGCTTCGACTCGAAATAGCCGACATTGGCTGCCAATGCCGGCATCGAGACCAGGCCGGCGGCTAGAACGCCCGCTAACTGAAAGTGTCGCATGGTGTAGTCGTATCACGTATGGCAAGTCTTGCAAACTCGACACAGGCCACGAATTGCGAGGAGCAAGCGGCAAAGGCTTCTTTATCCATCCCGCCCACGACAAGCGCAAGGCAACAAAGACCAGCACGGGTCCTTGTGCCAAGACAAGCCCCCGGTCGCCAGCTGAAAACAATTGTGGACCGAGACACATCTGAGCCTCTACAAAAGGCCCTGGGAGACCTGAAAACACGCATCGTGAGTGGATCGCACTGCCTCCTGAGCTTGGTCTAATTCCACTTTGGTGCGGCCAAGTGGGAATTGTTCGGATATGCCCCGGGGCACTGACCCGAGATTGTCTTGCCCTCCAGTAGGATGCAAGGATGACGACGTCATCGTTACTCTATCCAGATCCTTATTTCCGTCATTGGCATTCTTGTCGGGCGCCAATCTTTAACCTAATCACACCACTGCGCCTGATTGGTTGCCCGTGGGAACAGCAGATGCGCAAGGCGTTTTGTTGAACCGATCCCACGACGGAGCTTAGTGCCAATGGCTGTGATAATCATAATGATGATCTTATCCGATGAACTGGACCCCTCCCTATTTGTAGAAGAATCCCTCCCAATCTGTAATCGTCCACAGACGGCTGCTCACCGGCTCGTCGGGTCCGGGAGGTCAAATCCCCGGCGAGCATCCAAAAGCCCCACCGGATCCACCAAGGTAAAATCCATGGAGTTTTCTTGCCATTGATCCTGTTTCTTAGATCATCATTTTCTCAAAGGCCATATACATGCTTTACTATAATACTATAGTAAAACAATTCTAATAGTTTAATATTTTGTTGGCTGGAAGACTCACACACACACAAAACCTCCCATTAGCTGTGTGGTTAACCGAGGTGTCTCCGGCTTCCCTGCCCGGGTTGTCTTCTGTTGCAGGCTGCGGTCAGGACCAACACAGGGTAACAACGCAAGCTCCTATTATGAAATAAATATCAGAGAGTATTTTGCCAGTTGCTTTTACACTAGTCTAGCATTTCTAAATGTCAATTCAGGCTGTGGTTGTGTTATTTGGTTCTCAGCCTAGCTGGCAATAGTAGTCAATGAAGACAGGACAAAGTCATCACTTCAAGGTGCAGTCTAGTGTGTTGATATGGAAGTTGATGATTTTTCTAGCTATGAAAATGAGCCTCTTTTATCTTGGGCCCCTGTATACAGGGTAAGTTGCTCGACTGCACTGCGTGACCCGGTCCGCCAACAAATTGTAATAGAATTCAGCGCTGAGGAAGGTTGAATTTCAGCCCGGGGGGGTTGAAAGATTTCATTGCGGTAACTTGGACTAGAGACCTATGCAGGGTCAACACTAACGTCTAACAGCAGTCTAGAACATGCCTCAAACACTGGAAAGAAATTATCTGATGCAACGGTCTGACTGCCACCGTCCTTTTGGGCCGTTGATGCAAGGGAAAAGACAAGAAAAGATAGAAAACTAAATCCGGATGTAAGGCAGATAACTGACGACATATGCTGGCTGAAAGGTACTTTCTGCGCTGGATGGCCGCAGCTGGAATGCGACGCTCCATCTGAATTGAAAATGGGCTATCGATTGTGCGCCACCCACGCAGCCACGAGTCCAGGCTTCCACGTTGAGACCCGATCACTGGAGAAAGAGTTGTGAAAAGGCGCTAAAGCAACTCTGTCCCACAGCCGCCCAACCCTATCGGTGAACATCCTGCTGTTCTGGGAATGGTTTGCCTCCCTCTTCCACTCGTAGCTATCGGGCATGGGTGTTCGCCAAAAGTACAAATATCCTTCTCCGGCTAGTCTCATTGCCAGCAGGACCTGATCTTCAATTATTGCAAAATATACCTGCCCTTGAAGAGTGCTGTGTCGGTCCCACTACGGCAATTCTCAACTGGTCACGCCGTTGTCGCTCGCATTCCCAAGTCGGTCTTAATGTACCAGCCATGGGGAGTATTTCTGCCGAGCAATTTAACGTCAGAAAACCTCTATGAACCCTTCTGATTGCAGATATGCTGATGTGCTTCATATAGATTATAAACTGGGTCTTTGCTGGACTATGTATATTGTTTGTAGCGGCTCGACTCGGTGTGCGCACATGGAAGCGCATGTGGGTCTTCTGGCAATCTGAGCTATGGCTTGTTCTTGCCACCGTGGTGTTTCTTTCCATGGTGATTGGCACCACCTATGTCTTGGAAGCAGGCATAGATACTAGCGTTATAACCAATGTTGGATATAATCAGGTACAGGCGGTTTCCTTTTCCGAAACGGTATCAGCTAACAAACCTCAAACAGTGGCAGTTCTATACCATTATGGCTTCTGAGGTTGGCTACTACTTCCCACGATTTAGTCTCCTTGCCTTCTATAATGAACTCTTTCCTATTTCAGAAGAGCGACTTAGGAAATGTCTTTATGCAGTTGCTGCCTTGAACGTTTTCTCGTGTCTGCTCGCTTTATTTGTTAATTTGTTTTGGTGTGGGCTGCCAGTGTCCCAGCAATGGTACGTTAGCTCGGGTTTTATCTCCCTTTTTTGCACCTCGAAAAGCTAATCTAATACATTTTGTGGGTTGTAAAGGAATTTGCACAGCTGGGAGGATTGCACGTCGATTCTTGATGTGCACCCTTTCAAGATCACATGGCCTTTTAATATTGTCTGTGAACTACTTGGTATGGCCCCTCACTTCTTGTATTTGTATCTGGATACTGACACGTCTAATCTCAGTGTTCGCGTTGCCATTTGGAATGCTTCGAACTCTAAGGAAAACTCCGATGCGGGAAAAGATCGCCTTGACAGCCATTTTTGGGGTTGGAATAATATCGATTGTAACGACTACGGCGCGATTCACGTTTGCCATGAAGTCCGTCTTCTCGTATTCTACATGTATGTCCTTCAATTTGGCAATGCTTCAAGACACTAACGGCGACAGTTGCTGTGGGCGCGACCGAAAGTGCGAGTCAAATCATCGTATGCGCAGCACCAGCACTGCGACCTTTGCTTCCATTCGTCTCCAGGGGCTGGTCTGTACTTGCAAGTATTGCAACTGGAAAGACGCACTTTGAAGATGAAAGGAGTTTGAATGCCTCCTTTTCTAGAGGAAGAGAAAAGAGCTTGGCTTCAAACGCTGAGGAGGCCTTGCCCGAACTTGCGGCATGGCAATCAAACTCGGCAGATGGGCCAGAGCTTGAACCTCATCGCGAACCTACCCACAAAGACAGGTGAGGCTCGCCATGTGCACTGCACAATAATACCAGATGCTGGTGCACCGTTGGGGCGCGCGCCATCCTTAACTTGGCAAACAAAATGAGAAGGTGGCCTAGTTGCAAGGTGCCGGCTGTGAGCCAAAATCCACACTCTACCTTTTCGAGTGGAGTCAGCAGAGTGATAGAAAAGAAAAGCGGCGGGTTCCATTAACCGGCACACTAATCCAACAACCTATTAACTAATTGACGAGGGAAGAGTCGAAGCCATGCTTGTCGCCAGCCCTCTAGAAATATCAATCACCCACACAATCTGCAAGATATATTATCCAACTTATGTATTAATCAATTAAATGACCTTAGGCCGAGCTCAGAGACAACTCAGCGTAGAGTGGCAGGGGCTCAGCTCTGAAGATGGAAGTGCATTTTGGTACGATTGAATTTCGTCTCCGAGTGTATTGGCATGGATTAAGTTCTATAATCCTAGGCACGATCGTTGAGTAATACTTTGCTTTTCTCGAGAAGTATTATTGTAACCAACATCTAACAGAAGGCGCGAAGTATTGTTGCTGCCTCTTGGTGCTGCGCTTTGGATTGGATAATGACCCCAACAATCTGACGCATCCGAATCAGCACCTGATTTGAGTAACATATTTGTGCTACAAACAGTGTTTAATACACTTCCAAACTTTTCCACTGCCCCATTCTCTGACATTTAATATCGAGCATCATTCTTCTTGAATCCGGAGTCTCCTTTTGCACTGAATGTCCTTCGTATCTTCTCCAGCCGAATACCTTTAGATGGGTGTGATAGCAGGTTTGGTATAAACCCTCTATGCTGATTGCCCTTAGACAGGGGATACAGGATCAATTTCTCTCGACTCTTGACGAAGTTCTGCAGCTTGTTAATCTTATCGTCTACCCAAGAACTTGATACTTCAAATTGGCCTGGGTAGCTCATGCTGCACCGGCCCTATCGAAGCAATGAAGGTGTATACTTACTGTTATGCTGTACCAATGCAGCTAATAGAAAGGCAATCAGACCGAAAACTACCATTGAAAGAAATCGGTCGAAGGCAACCATAGAAGTATCTTGTGTATAAAGGATGGGACATATGAGGCAATAAACAAGCGTGGCAATGGTTGCATTGATATAGCCATCGTATCGGTTCAATGTATGTTGATTTGCCTCCGTAGGCATCATTCCGTTCTCTTGTGTCTCATTTTGGGTTGTCTTGACGGCAGAGTGACAATGTGGGCATGTATCAGTGCTTGGAGGTGGACATGCGGGTGATGGTAATTCAATCTCCATTTTCGATAGTGGTAAGAATTGAATGACTGTAAAAAGGATAGAGGTAGAAATTTTGTTTCCTTCTGATGTGTTGGGCGCGTTCTATATATAATGGGGGCCATCTAAGGTTGGTAGAAAGTGTGCTTGCGGAGATGCTCCATCTCCATCGCTCGCTTTTCCAACCCCACGGTTGAGAACTAAACTTAACGGTTCTTCAGCAAACGCTGTTTCTATGACTCCTTCACTGGCCCACGGGTTCAATCTACCAGCCCGAGCAGGTGCAAACTTTGAAAGAGAACCTTGGCTTGAATGGCCGCATTCTAGAGTGGTAACTTTTACCCTGCATTTATGTGAGGTTTTTATATACTGGCCTTTTCACAAATCTTAAGCATCGCTGATCAAGTCCCCAGGTACCGACCGCGTCATTGTCCCACCATTGCATTCTAAGACACGAGGATTGCCTCATCTATTCTTCCAGTCACATTGATATTTACCACCATTACCAATTTTGATAGACTTAAATCTGAGTCAATCAGCTCCATCAGAAGTAGACTTTTGGCTTAGTAAAAAGACACGCTGATGGGATGAGATTAGGGACAATAATGGACTTTTTAACTTGTGAACATGTGCCACCTCATCGCCAAAATTCCCTTACGCGTCAGGCAGAATGTGCAAATGGTGCTGCCCGTCTGCAACCAACGAAACGCGCCACCGTCTTGGCGTCCACCCAGTCATGCACAACGAGAGCAGCTGTTATTGGCGGCTACCGAAATTCCCTTTCAACCCCGCCCTGTTGTTTTCAGCGAGTCCGTCCGTCTGTTGTGATCAGAGACGCGTCCGTTTGGTCATTCGCGTCATGATTGGTGCCCCCAAAGTCGGTCGCGTCCCCATGACGCATCTTTGCCAAAATTCCCTTTTCTTTTTGCAAAAGGACAAATCAGGACCAGAGGCCCGTTTCAAAAGGACCCACGACGCCAAAATTCCCTTTCTCTTCCTTGCTTGGAGAGTTCTGAGAAGGATGGCGATTGCATCCATTGTCATGTTCGGTGTGCATAAACATGCTGCGCCGACGCCACAGCCTGCCAGCGCGCCATGCCAAAATTCCCAAACGCATTGTATATAATAAGGGCGTAGAATGAAGTTATTCCCGCTTTTAGGGCAATAAAATAATTAAAAATGTTCCTCTCCACTGAAGCTCTCATCTCCATCATTGGCGTTCTGGTCGCCATTCCTCCCGCTGCCGTCATTCTGATACACCTGGTGAAGCAGGCCGGGGGACGACCACGCATTATTCATGGTCAGCCAATCCATCTCCCCATTGAATTGTATAATCATTATTGACATTCTATCAAGGCCATAGTCACCTAGAATGCGGTATCCGTGAGCCACCGCGTGCTTATCTCAGAACAGACATATCCACCATACCGCGACGCTCTACCTGGCCAACAAACCCCATAAAGCCTATCCAACCGCTCCATGCCACTTCCACCATGCCGTTACCTCCAATACCAGGGTTACACATTCATTCTGCAGGAAATCTCTCTCTCCGGCCTGATCAGGACAATAAGCTTGGTCGTGCAACTCCAAGCCATGAAATGTTACACGGATCAAGTATCCAACACACAAAGAGAGATACATCTCAAAATTACCTGGCTCAAACCTATTTTCACTAAAACAATTCTAATTATAATCCGTTAAATTAAACTTCATTAAGTTTACCTTTGTAATACTGTGCTTTTGTGTCCGCGGAGTGTTGCATCACCTCAGTTCGGACCATTCTGGTCTAGCGGAGTAGGAGGATTACGAAAACACGTTGTTGCAAAGCGGTGAATCTGCGCAGCCGTGGGATGCAATGTGCCGGCGCCCTTGAGCGAAGCAGACACCTCATCTACATACCATTGGGCGGGTAGGCAGTAGTAATGTGTCAAGTGAGTTCCCGGGAACACAAACCCAGCATGGAGTGGGGGGATCACGCCTTGGCCTGGGTTGAAGAAGCGCGCAAGCATTTCGTATAGCCATCCCAGTGGCCACTCCGGGTCGTAATACAGGCTGCTGGGATGGGTATAGTTGGGGAATCCGGCATCCCAGACCATGGCCCACTTCTCCGCGGCCGACATGCTGAACTTTACCTGTTTCGCGAGGGCGTTAAATTGCGGCTGGGTGAAGCCGGGAAGCAGCCCCGTATTTCTTTCGCACGTATCCTCTGCCACATGGGTCTCGCATGATTTGGCATTTTCAAACGTCTTGTAGCACCGCTTGCAGTAGTGCTTGAGTATATGCCTTCTGGAAACGTGCTGCAGGACGTCGGTGAAGCGTCGGGATGAGAAGAGGGCGCACTCCAGGTGCTTGGAGATATGGAACTTGAAGAAGGGGCACGCCATTCTCGTGTCTGTTTCCTCTGGTATACTACGCCGAGGCTGGGCAGCAGGTTGTTCTGGAGCTTGTACTGGCTGGGGCGGTATCTGCACCTCACCCGGCGCTTGATTCTGTACGGGGTGAGGCGGCATATGTGGCTCATTTGGGGGTGGTTCATCCTGCACGGGATGGGGTGGTACCTGCGGCTGGCTTGGTGGTGTTTGATTCGGTGAAGGATGAGGTGGAATATGGGGCTCACTTATTGGTGGCTGATGTTGCGCCGGATGGGATGGCATCCGTGGCTCGCTTGGCACTTGTTGATGCTGATTCTGATGCTGATGCGGCACAAGATGAGGCGATATTTGCGACTCCCCTGGTGCTGTTCCATGATGCGCAGGATGCTGTGGCATATTTAGATCGCCTGGTGGTAGTGGATGCTGATGTTGCATCGGATGTGGTGGTATCTGCGGCTCGCTTGGTTCATTTTGCTGGTAGACCTGAGCAAGCCCAGCGCCTGCAATATTAGCTAAAAGAGATGGATTTTCAGGTTGGATCGACTGTTCTGGTGGACGACGTGTCTGATCCTCTTCTTCCTCATTATATTGGTAGTCCATCATAGCATATGGGGCAGGGTTTTGGGGTTGCTCTACTGTGTTGATTGTTGAGCCGGGTGCCTGACGCTGGTTATAAGCTCGAGCTACATCAACCTCGAGTTGAGCATCATCCACAAACAAGGATGGCTCGTCATGCGTGACGGCGGGTTGCTCGTCACGTACGATGGCAGGTTGCTCGTCATCCACGAACAAGGATGGCTCGTCATGTATGACCATGGGTGGCTCGTTGGGCGGAGCACGAGCAGTTGTTTGAGGGAAGCCCGTTGAATCAGGTTCATCAATCTCCTGCATCACGTCTGGGATATCATCTTGGCCATCATCTCCATCACGGTGGTGCTGCACTTCGTCCTCGGGCGGCCGCGGGTCATGCCTGCAACACCTGGCGCATATGCGCACTATTTCATCAATGATATTTGATAAGATAGGGGATGTTAACTGGATCTCGTGTGAGGAAAAAACGCGCGGTAGCTTTTCACCCAACGCAGCCTTGGCACGCCGAGTAAATAACACTGGTGTCTGATAAATGTTAAACTCCAAGTAGGGTGAGTCAGGCCGAGGAGCGGATCCTTCAAAAATCCTGTCCCACAACCAGTACCAACCTTGGCGTGCTGGGGTAAGGTTCGGAATTTTATTGAGAGCTTTGCCTTCCGTCTGGAGCAACATTGATGGCGGTCCTAACCTGACGCAGTTTTCTTGGCGTATATGTGCCATTCGCTCTCGAACGTTGATGAAGCCGCGGCGGCAAACGGGACAGCAAATGTCATTGTATAGAACGTGTGTGAGCTGGATGTGCCTCTTTACGTCGATGACCCTTTTGAGTGTGTGGTCAAGGCAGTTGCCATGTTTAACGGGATCATGTTTGTAGAATGGGCAGGCTAACACGAGTGAATCCTGTATCTCCTGTCCTATTACCCTTCTCGGTCTGCCGCGCCGCCTCTGCCTCCTTGGCGCTTCTGACTCGGGGCTTGATTCAGGGCTTGGCTCGGGGCTTAGCTCGGGGCTTGTTTCGTCCCTTGGCTCATCTGTTGGCTCATCTCTTGGCTCGTCTCTTAACTCGACTCTTGGCTCGGGGCTTGGCTCGACTGTGCCATCGCGCTCCGTGGGCATCCGTCGATGCTCTCGTAATATATTTGGACTTACAAGAGCGGCGTCAGGAACTGGTGAAACAAAGGGGTCACTATTATTAGACGGTGGAGACCGCGGAATGGTCCTATCATCATCTTCGGGCCAATAGGCTGGTCCAGGAGGAGAGGAGAAATCAGCGGAGCTGTCATGGTCATCTGGGAAATATATAGGCAACTGTTCGATGTATGTTTCCGAAGAAGCCAGCCTGGGGTCCGGATGGTCAATGTCCATAGGCTCAGGCTGATCATATTCAATCCTTGGTTCTGGTTCCGGTTCTGGTTCCGGTTCCGGTTCCGGTTCTAGTTCCAGATCTGATCCTGATTCCAGATCTGATTCTGATGGCAGTTGTAGCTCCCAATCTGATTCTGATTCCAGCTGCCGTTCTGGTTCTGGCACTGGTTCTGGCACTGGTTCCGATTCTGGTTCCGATTCTGGGGGTGGTAATGGTGTGCCTGGTGCCAGTAATGCTCCCAGAGATAGTGCTGCTCGTGGTGCTCGTGGTGGTGTTGGTGATGCTGAGGCCAGTAGTGCCGCCAGTGTTAGTGCAGGTCCGGGTGCTGATGGTGGTGGAGCCTGCGGTGATGGTATTAGTGATAATTCTGGCGGTGATGGTGTTGATGCCAGTAGTGCCGCTATTGCCAGTCCTGGTGCTGGTGCTTGTGCCTGTGCTAGAGGCGGTGGTGATGCTGGCGATGCTGGTGGTAATAGAGCTTGTGGTGATGGTGATGGCGATAGTGCTGGTGGTGACGAAACTGGTGGTGGTGATGAAGCCGGCAGCGATGGAATTAGCGACGATGGTGTTGATGCTAGCAAGGTTGCTATTGCTATTGCTCGTGCTTGTGCTTGTACTTGTGGTGATGGAGCTGGCGACAATGAAGCTAGCGGTGATGGTGTTGATGCTAGCAATGTTGCTATTGCTATTGCTTGTGCTCGTACTTGTGGTGATGGAGCTGGCGGCAATGGAACTAGAGGTGGTGGCGTTGGTGTTGATGCTAGTAAAGTTGCTATTGCTATTGCCCGTGCTCGTGTTGGTGCCGGTAGTGATGGTCCCGATGCTAGTAGTCCTGTTAATGTTATTTCTTGTCCTAGTGCTTGCCTTGGTGGTGGGTGTGGTGGCGATAGTGATGGCGATCGCGCTGGTAGCGATGAAGCTGGCAGTGATGAAGTTGGTGACGATGGAGCCGATGGCGATGAGACTTCTTGTGGTAGCGCTGGCGGTGATGGAGTGGGCGCCAATAGGGCTGCTATTGCTATTGCTTGTGCTTGTGTTGGTGCATATATTGGTGGCGATGCTGGTGGTGATAGTGAGGGTGATCGTGCAGGTTGTGCTGGTACTGGTATCTGTAATGTTGGTGATGCTGGGGGTGATAGTGATGGTGATCGTGCTGGTGGTGATGCAGCTGATGGCGATGGAGCTGGTGGTGATGGTGTTGATGCTAGTAGTGCAGCTATTGCTAATGCTTGTGTGTGTGCTGGTGCATGTATTGGTGGTGATTCTGGTGGTGATGAAGCTGGCGGGGCTGGTAGTGATGGTGTTGATGCGAGTAGTGCTGCTATTGCTAATGCTCGTGTGTGTGTTGGCGCTTGCATTAGTGCTGATGCTGGTGGTGGTGATGGTGATCGTGCTTGTGGTGACGTAGCTGATGGCGATGGAGCTGGTGGTGATGGTGTTGATGCTAGTAGTGCTGCGATTGCTAATACTTGTGCGTGTGTTGGTGCATGCATTAGTGGTGATGCTGGGGGTGATAGTGATGGTGATCGTGCTGGTGGTGATGCAGCTGATGGCGAGGGGGCCGGTGGTGACGGTCCTGATGCTAGTAGTGCTGCGATTGCTAGTGCTTGTGCGTGTGCTGGTGAAGCCTGGGCTTGTGCTTCCGGTGATGGGGCTGACGCCAGTAGCGCTGCTTGTGCTATTGCTTGTGCCTGTGCCTGTCCTGGTGGCACTTGTGCTGGTGGTGGTGGTGGTGGTGTTGGTGTCGATGCCAGTAGTGCTGCTTGTGCTAGTGCTTGTGCCAATGCTTCCGCTTCTTCTGAAGGTGATGACGCAGATGCTAACAATGCGGCTTGTGCTATTGCTTGTACTTGTGCTTGAGCTCCAGCTTCAGCTTCAGCTGGTGGTGATGATGCTGATGCCAGTAACGCTGCTTGTGCTATTGCCTGTGCCTGTGCCTGTGCCTGTGCTTGTGCCTGTCCTTGTGCTGTTTGTATTTCTGTCATTGGTGATGGTGATGGTGATGATGATAGCGCTGGTGTTGATGGTGATGCGGATGGTGATGCGGATGCTAGTAACGCTGCTAGTGATAGCGGCAGTGCCCGTGGTGGTGCCGCCGCTTCTGCTTCTGCTTCATGACTTGGAGCTCGGTCATGGTAACTATGAGACAAGGGGTGTTCTGGTTCGGCCACCCCCGTCGGCGGCTGGGCAAGCTGATCAGGCTGAACAGGCTGGTAGCCATAATTCTCGGCACAATCTTCGCACGTCCAGTCGGGGCTACGACGGCCACAGAGACGCTTTGTGGGGTTAGCGAACGGCCAAATCGGGCAGAGAATATGTTACCTTGCTTCTGTCTCTGCTACAAAAGCGACACTCGCGGCGGCGTGAGTTGGATGTCCCGGGGGAGCGCGGCTCTCGCGTCACGGGGTCGGCCACCACATTCTCGCTGTCTGGGATCTGCGTGAGGCTCTGCTGCTGGTGCTTTGCAATCCATCCCCGGTCAGCCAGTCCATTCATTCATTCGGCGCGCTAGACGGCACAGCACAGCGCCTGGAGCCTGGGGGAAGAGGGTGTCCGCCATCAACATACCGTGTCTGGGTCGTGCCTGGGCTGTGGCGACGGCTCCTGGTGGGTGAGCAGCCTGTGGATGTCCATCTTGGAGCACAGCTGGGCCTGCCGTGCCTCGAGTCTGCGTCATGGGCCGTGGGTTGGGAGAGCAATAAAGATGAAGCCGACAAATGCCACAGCCTGCACGGCAGATGGCTGGTTAGGCGGCCTGGCTGGCTGCTTATCGATAAGGTCATGCATGAGGGCGATGTTGGCGACCCAACTGGACAGGAGGCAGGCAACCCCATCGAGATTTGCGACACTGATCGGGTGGAGGAAGAGGAGGGGGACTGGTTTGATGTAGAGGGAACTGACAGCTCATAATTGATATATAAAATACACAACAACAAACCTACCGTTTTATCCAACCTGCAACGCCATCAAACCCTTTCCCAAACTTACACCATCAAACCCTTTCCCAAACTTACACCATCCTCCCATCGCCATCGATCAGATAACCCCCGTCCATCCCCACACCATCCAGGTAGTTGAGTTAGTCCTTTTTTTAGGCTGAGATTCACTGTAACCACCCGCCCGCCGGTGATCAGCGCGCTAGACTAGGCTCACCGGAACAATGGCCCGGGCGGACATGGGATGGGTAAAATGATGTGCCAAAAGTCTGACAACACCCTTTCGATCGCGACCACCTCTCCGGGTTTTCAACCTCAGGCCTAAAACAATAAATAACACCTCATAACCCTAACGTAATAAGTAAACCTAATATTATTCTTTGTCAGGTTATTTAGGCTGGTTTATTTTATTTATTTTGTTAAATTGGTAGTCGGCCCGCCGTGAGGTCTTGTCAGACTTTTGACTCATCATTTTAGTTCCATATTTTTAGAAAGGAAGAAATTAAGTTAGAACGCGGCTCAATTCCAGAACGTATCTCCACGTCTGCCTCCCATTATGTATATATATATATATATTTTTTTTTTTTCGAAATTTATCATTCATCGCTCCCAGCGAATTAAGCTGGTCGATCCATTGGCAGCTTTTTACTCATTGTCGTCATTTTCCCCGCTTGAACCCACCTTACCCTACGCCGCCATCTCTTGCGCAATTAATTCATTCGCCATCATTTCAGCAACCACCGAGAGAGCTGAGCCTTTCAATCCATATGTCGGAGAAGTCCATTTGGAGTGATGTTGATTATTTTCCTATTTTGACATTTTTCGCGTCATTTCCATCTCTTTTGGTGAATCGGTCATTTTCGCGCCTCGCTGTCGCCACTCGAAAAAAATGGGGGCAACCAAAATCATGACTCCATTCACAGGCATTCAATATTTCAATCGCTGGCAGATTCAAACTTCCGATTTTGGGAGAAATAGAATTCAAATTTGTCATACATCATTTCAGCTGTCTATATTTTTATTTTACCGGTCTTGTTGATCAAGAGGAATACACAGCAGCATTTTCTGCACGCGAATAGAATCATCTGTTGTCTGCTTATATGCAGGGTACAAAATCCGCGTATAACTTCTACCGGGATCCAAATCCATTCACCTATTAACAACCGGCGCGTGGGTCTAGGCACGTGTTGAGGCGCAGTTCCTTGCTCGTCTTACGATCCAATCTTTCTCACGTCCTTGTGTCATCTCCAACATTCCATTGTTGCCCAGCGCGAGTTGGAACTATTTTTTATTCTTCATTTCCAGCCACCGAAAATTTCATGGATAAGGAGAATCCCAAGTCAGAGCCAGGAGGCTCTCTCCAGACTGAGGTAGACCAGCAACAAATTCGAGTTCAGAGTCTTTCTCTAAACGTTGATTGTGACGTTTGTTCGAAGATACTTTCGATATACAAAGTACCTTTTGGCGAACAAACGCGAATATCCTTGGGTAAAGTTGCCGATATCCTCAAAGGCAGCTGCCCTCATGTTGAGTGGGTACGGAATGTCCAATATAATTATGGAACCGTTCCACACTACGAAACACGGGAGCTCTTGATCAGCAAATGGAAGGATCGCGTAGAAGCCAGTTTGATGCTTTGCTATCTCACGAAGAACTCATCCGTTCTTAGCACGTCAAAATCATTTGACCTTGTTTTCCGTCCCGATAAACCTGGGCACCAAGGAAGGGCCCGTGTATTAGACCGGAACTGGATCGACATCGATTTGCTAAAAGACTGGCATACATGCTGTGCTAAGGAGCACGGCATTGAGTGCGAAAGTTCTCGAATTATTGGGCTACAACCTTTTCAGCCTCACTGGCTGATAGATGTAACAAACGGCTGCATCGTGTCTTCAAAACAAAAGGATTACAAATATCTCACACTATCCTACTCTTGGGGCCAGGTTGACAATTTTAAGTTGAGACGGAATAATCTGGAAGACCTCCAGACGCCGGGTATGCTTTTCTCCGACGATATTGTTAGTCACATACCCGAGACAATCCAGGATGCCATTGCGCTCACGCGATGTCTCGGTGAGAAGTTCTTATGGGTCGACAGCCTCTGCATTATTCAAGACGACCACGAAGCCTTCTATGACCAGCTGAATGAAATGCATAGAATTTTCTCAAGCTCATTTCTCACCATTATTGCTCAAGATGGACTTGATGCCAGATATGGTCTACGTGGTCTTAGAGACATTTCTGGTCCAAGATCGATCCAACAGAGTGTTATAGATCTTGCGGGTGGTGAGAAACTGGCTACTATGGAGGCACACTTCGAGTCAGTTCCAAAGAGCATGTACCAATACGACCAGCGAATGTGCTGAGTTAGTGTTGGCGGGGCGCAGGATTCTCCAAGTGTTTCAGAAACAAAAATTAGTGATCATTGACTACCAAAAGAACAAGAAACAAAGCGAATCAGCACGAGAATAGTAAAGCAACAAAGAAAAACAAGCAAAACAAAACAAGAAACTACAAAACCCTAAATATAATTCCACAAACGGTTCACGAGAGCACATGAATCAAACCATTTAATCTGTTCGGTTATGAATGCCTGAGGCAGACGTGCGCGCGGAACGAGCGGAACGAACCGAACTCGATCGGGAAAGGTTTTGGCCTGAGGCAGTGGGTGGCTGGGCAGACATGGTGTGGTGTGGCGATGCGCAACTGGTCTGTGGTGATGGTTTGGTCTTGTCTGGGATGGTCAATTACGGCGATAGGAAAAGAAGTGCTGCCATTTCCCGTGGAATATTTTGCGCAGATGGGTAGTAAACAAACCCAGTCGCTCCTGCTTCTTCTCCCTCAAACCGTGGTGCGATGCTCCAAAGCGGAGTGGGCCGGGTTGCTGGGGCATCACCATCGCCATCATCACCATCACCATCGTCAGCACTCCCCATGTGCTCTACCCATTGCTCGTCAGATGAATCATTTCCCGTGCCAAGGTCCTTCCATGTAGTCAGGACCAGAATATTGGGCCCTGAATACCTGCTTCCGACGTGGAGAGTGGCCACGTTGTAGTCTGTAGAGCATTTTTTACATGCCCACATCTTCTCCAGAGCTCGTTCCAGTCTCAAGCTTGCATCGCAACTGGTCTAGCAACTACGCCGGTGGGTCTAGAGGTATTTGTGCAAGTATTTCCCATCTATGTCCAATAGTGTATCGATATGTTCTTGTATCTGATTTCTTTGCATTTGGCCTGTTGCATCATCCGGTCGTACCATAAATGGCCAGACCTTGGTCCAGTTGGCATGTCGACAGATATCAGCAAAATAATGGTGACTCTCCAATAGCTCTTGGAGAGTAGGCATGCTCTCTAATGCATCATCTCGTAGATTCGAAGGAACCATCATCATCTCTGTTTTTAACAGTGTATGCCCACCCACTATCCGCGCTGAATTGTGAATACCTATTTTGGCATCTCCTCTTTCAAACAGGCGTCTAGATTCTAGACGATCAACACTGTATAATCCAAACCCGAATCGGTGGCTGCGGCTAATGGCAGCCACAATATCGAAGTATACCTGGGAGGGGAGGTAGAGAGAATCCAAGGCTGGTCGACCGTCAACGATGCATTTCCTCCTGCTTTCGATCGCGTTCCGCGCCCTAGATTCACGCGGAGCATGGAATTTCTGGCACCAGTAGCATAAAAATACCTGTGGCCATACCCCATCCCTTTCTAGGCGAACAAGAAGCTCGAAGCCGACATATTTGCCAAGGTTCAATGCTTTTCCAATGACCGAGTGCGTATCCCGGTTGATCAAAGCTAGCGATGCTCTATCTAGCGGTGGAAGCATTGTCGCCATTTTTATGAATATTTCGACCGGAAGCTTCTGAAATGCCTTTTTTATACTACCTGCTCTAGGATCCATGATTGTGAGCGCCTTTTTAAATAAAATTGGCTGTGACCGAGTGCTTGTTGCCGTTTTAAAATATTTGCAATCGAGACCTGTGGTATGGTCATGGGGAGGGAGATGCAGGTGTCTTTTGTGAAATTATTTGGACTGTGGCAAGCTGTGCTTGTAAGAATTTTGACAGAGGTAGATTGCCGCAGGAGAATTTAGAACTCCCACGATTTTATATATCTGCATTGAGGTCAATATCATCGGAGACATGTTGTCTTGTAGGTTTTTAAAGAATCGGTTTTCTCAAACGTAATTTCTACTAAAATGTTGTGGCAGTGTACTCTCTAAAGGTAGTAATTATAATTAGTGTTCAACACGAAAAGTTTGACACAACGGTCCATGTCTGCACAGTTGAGGGTCTACGCCAGATTGCCGATGAACTAAAAACATCTCTTAGATACCCCAATTGGAAAAGATCTAATCTAAATAAATATTGATTACCCAGCGATATCCTTCAAAATTCGCTATATCAAATGTTTACAATAGTAATATACATTGCGTTCAATATCAAGCTGGATGAAAGTCAAACACAGAATTTCATTTCTTGGGCCACTACCAATAAAGTTTTCGGTAGGCTGGCAGCGTTCTTCCGCGAACTTTCGACTTTGAAATATATTCTTATCGCAAGGATATTGAAAGGGTTTCCTTCTCCTATATCAGTTGACAGTGCCTTTACCCGATTTTGCTACTTACGACATTGAGGGAATGGACTGGGGCGGAGATATATGGCATTCTGAGATTCTTACTTGCCTCTGGGATAGTATTTAGAGCCCAACTTTGAACGCTCTAGGCTATGAGGAGCTGATAATAGATGATACTTGGCATGGCAAGGAGATACATTCTTTCCATGTGATTCAGAGTTCGAAAATATTCCATCAAACGACCATGGTTTCACTGAGCCAGTAACAAGGTGGTATATGATGGAGACCCCAACATCTACTTCACGATACCCCATCAATAGCACCTGGTACAAATGGAGGACCGGGGCCTTCGATCAACTTCCAGAAGGGTGGACTCGTACCGAATGTACACTTAAACAGCGTGATTCTCCAAACGATCGTGTATGGACTCGCTCTCTGCCGAAGGAATATCCGTCGCATGCCTATAAGCACTCTTCGTCACCCAATGCAACATACTGGTACTCAATACCTGTCAAATCCCATGACGAGAGTTCAGAGCCTAGAACTCAACACCAGTACATATGGTGCATTACAAGTCGGTCTTTTCTCTACGGGACACGCGATAGGATTGGAAACGGCTTCGACTTTATCCAGGTTATCAAGGATCATGAAGGGAATACTGTTGGAGGTCTGACCCTCCATCACAGTGACGATCAGGAAATGTTCAACGAACAGAGAAAGATTGAGCTGGTAGCTGTTGCCAAGGGATGGACGACTCATCTCAATCAATTTTCTGCCGAATGTCTGACAACACGAAATTGGAGGGACAATGACGAATTCCTTTCAGAAGATGAGGAGGAGGAGCTGGAGCGATTTCGTGTTGGTCTTCCAGAGGATGAACCGTGGTCGTGGGAAGAAGAGAAAAATGAGAAGCAAGACTGCTATTTTGTGTTGTGGGTGGAATGGAAAGACGGCGTTGCTTATCGAAAAGCATCTGGGTTTGTCTTAGAAAAGCCATGGGAGGATAACATGGAGACAGAGAAGGTAGAACTTATTTTGGGTTAGTTGACGAGTCAGGCTGTGATTCATGCTCCATGCACAGAGTTGATGTTAAAATACGTTTAAGGCAAAGAATCCTTCAAGCCTTCTGCTTTTATCACAAGGCTAAAAGTCAGTTTAACCGAGCGTAAATGTGCGCGGGAAAACCATGCAACCTCCCACAAGTGACAGTTTTGGTCTGACGTGGCTACAAACCACACAATGGCTAGGCATAATATGAAAACGCCCTGAATTATAAGCAAGTGAAAGTGCAATATAGTTTTCTCTGGCCGATTTTCGTCTTAACACTACATTAGCCAGGACCAATACTCACCATCCCATAGCTCTCCATTACTTTACTTTGAAGTGCTACTTTTAGTAATTAAGAGTCAAGCGGATTTTCATTGTGATGGTCGTGTCAAATGTGGGAGCTCTTTTGGATTAAGTGGTGTAGTCAGACTTGTTCAAATTATAGGGATTCACAGATAAAGAGAATGATGCCACTGACCCGGCGAGAATACAAAATTGAAATGATGGTGTCGATCTGGAAATTAAAACACTTTGTCAAATATGTTTCATGATGTAGCTGCCATAACCTTTTCTACTCCTTACCGAAGCTGTTTGTGCTACTGCTACTATTGACCATGACGGCATATTTAGCCGCGCTAAATAGCTGCCCTTCTCCACGAAGATGCTTCTGCTGGGAGCTAATCTGCTGAGAATTGTCCTGCTGAGCATTGATATTGTTGGTAACGGTTTGGCTGCCGCCGTATCTTGCTCCCGAATCATCACCCTCAGACTCTTCCAAAGATGGCTCCACCGTAGATAGCTTTTTAATGGCCTTTTCGATTTCTGGTAGATTTTCATGCATAGCTCGCTTGAAGGCCTCGCTAAGCGCCAGCCTTTCGACGCCTTTTAGGATGTCGTTCATAAGGTCTTCAACCCGATTGGCCTTGATTCCACGCAAAGCCTTGTAGTACCAACCGTGAACCATTGACCAATTCTTTGGGCCATCTTCCACCTTGCACTTTCTCTCCAGTTCGTCAAAGATCCTCCTCAGTTCCTTGGCTTTGTTATCGCAGGTGGTTGTGATCTCTAGGAAAGCCTTATGCTGTTCATTGCTGGGCTTCCAGCTACGGCATTTTGCACCTGCATCATCGAGGGTCTTTTGCAGCAGAGGGAGATTTTTATAGACTTCGTCAAATGCCTTTGGGCGATCGGTGACCTTTTCGATGGTTTCATAGGCCCTCGCAATGCCATCCAAAGACCCAACCATCGAATTAATCGTGGTGGATAGATCCATTTTGAACCCAGCTACCAACATTTAGTTGGCGACAAGTTGTATCTTTCAGTTGAATGAGATTGAAATGCTGGACCGATTTGCACACCAGCGATGATGTGTTGACTTGGTCGAGAAGGGGTGGTCAACAACGAAAAAATGATCAAAGAAGCGCAAGCCACTTATGCCTTATAGGAGGAGAATGGTTTGCTTGCGTGGTCTGCCAGAGATGATACTTCCTGGGGGATTCTGTCCCTCTTTATATCGAACACAACGAAGCGATCCTGTCTGCTGTTTGCGGCCTGCGCCATGAGCGTGTAGACTATCGGGGCTACGAATGTGCTATGCATGAGTGGTCCCCAGGCGCTTTCCTGTTGGTTCGATATGAGAAACACACTACTCTAATTTGAGTTATCCTAAGGATCTATCGAAAGCGCATTCTGAAACATGAAGTAGCGATACTTTAAGCGATACCACCACTGATGTTAATCGCCAGTATCTATACTTTTTGGAAGGCCTCCCGCAGCAAATTTCCGGCCTCCCCGGTCTGTTTCCCCTCCAGCGCCGAGTTGTTTGCGGGGCATCAAAAAAGAAAGAACCAATACGAAGGCTCATAATTAACGTCACAGCCTGGGGGACTTTGATAACTTATCACATTTGCTGCAAAACCAAGTACTATTTTGCTTTTGGCCAGCCATCATGCCCCGCAAGCAGGTTTATACGGAAAAAGATTAGCGACAGCTGGTGATCGGCGTTTTACGGTGAGTTTTTATCATGCAGCGGGATAGCTTCCCGGCCAATTACGAAATAATCACACAGCGTGGTTTTGTCATAATGTCTCAGCTCCGCCACCACGAAAGTCTCATTCAGCTACACTATTGTATGCGGCGTATGTATGTTGGTTCTCTCAACCAAGCCCGCAGATTATCGGGTCGCTTTGGGGTTAGGTGATATACCTTCTCGCACAGTATATATACAATAAATCGACCAAGGTGTGTGCAGTGATCAGAAAAGTGACCTGGTTGGCCGTGGGTCGGATGTGACATTGCATATGCCGCAGGCCATAGTAGGCAATCATCCAGATCCACACCTGGTGGGTTAGTTCGCAGAAGCAAGAAGTCCACGTCAACCAACTGCCTAATCCCAGCTCAACATTCGACCCTGCTGCTCAATATTGCATCTAGCTCCATGTCGGACTGGCAGGTGACTACAAAACTGTGCGTCAATGCTGGATATGCCTGTTTTTTGGCCTTGACACGCTGACCAAACTGACTTGGGAACGTTACGTACAATTCTCAAAGGTGGGATTTGCGTCCATAAATGGCAGATGATTTTAGGTGATCAAGAAAAACTTGAGGTTATGCATAAAAAGCAACCCGAGTGAGTATCCACAAGTTGTCTCAACCTTTCGAGGTTAGATTGCAGCAGCGTCGCGCACCATCCAACTCGGTCAAATCCAAAGCAAAACCAATTGCAAGCTGATTGGGAAAATTCATGTGATTAGTTTATTGAGCTCAGCCTGTCAGTTAAGGCCCGCTTTTCTTTTCTTTTGGCTTGATCGAGTCGACCTGTGCGCTGCGCTAGACTGCAACAATTCCCCGATGTCTCTTAGATCTATTCGCTCTTTTCCTATTGTATTCTCGGGCATCAGGTATCCCTCCATGTGTGCTAAAGTAACCGCTTCGTACCAGCCCCCACGTGACCTGCATGTACCACAGCAATGCTTGTTTCTTCATTAGCTATGACCTTTGACGGTAAGAACCAGTCAGATCCGCGCATCCAAAGGTATGGAAAACATCCAATCCACCCCATCCAATTCCAGCCGTATGCATACACTAATCATGTGATGAAGGCTCGGGGCAGGTTCAAAAAGGGGGGCATCGCGGGCGCGAAAAGGAGCTAGCGCTACTCTCACCAAGCGTCGGGTATGTTGTGAATACCGACGGTCTACCCTTAGCCTCAGATTCAGTTCTCAAGCACATCATTCGGAGTATAAATGCTAGCCCAGTAAGTTTTAGTGCCATGGTAAACTAACTTAGCTTCAGGGCAATCCCCTCACGATAGAACGCCAGCAGCACAGTACCGAAGTCTAATCCCAAACAGGAATGATGTCATCCCTGAGCCTGTCCCGTTCAGACAAAGTTGAAGTTCTCACTAGCACGTGGTCCACACGACATCTGAATTTTCCATTCAGGAGAGATTTCTAGCTTGATGAATTACATACGTGCTGTTTCTTGCTGCAGAATTCGTGAATTTATGAAGCTACATGTTTTGCCATTATGCATCCGCCACTATTTCTGAGTGCTCTTTTCGGTACGGCTTTAGTCCAGGGCCATATCCAAAAAGCATGCACGACCCAGTATGGGACCTCTTACGTCAAGACTTTCAAGACAGACGATCAGTCCTTCACTCAGGTCAGGAAATTAACCAAGCTGATCGAAGTGACTCCTGTTACAACCACGACTCCGCCTGTCATCACCAGCACAGTCTCGATTACGAAGATTTCTACATCATGGCTGGAGGCACCCATAATAACGGGCACATATACCACGTCCCAAACTACCACGATAACCAAAACTGTAAGTGGATGTTGACCTTGTCCCAATTTTTGCATTTACCTAACAGAAGGGCCATGAAAGGTTCTCACAACCGAGATCAATACTCAAACTACGGTTATTACTAAAACAACTACTTGCTCATCTACAACAACCGTTCCAACTCCATCTAGTTTCACTGCCCTTGCAGATATGCATGGCTTTTTTCCCGATCGCAGTTCAATGCATGATAGGCACAGACATCTCGAACTCCGAGACGCGGGGGCCAAGGTGCTGCCACCCATTGCCCCCGCCAACAATAATGGTAATAGAGCTGGGAATGTTGTCCAGGCTCCGAAAAGGATCAATGGAGCTATTCTTCAATACCCTTCCTCAATCTTATGCCGCGTTACCACAACCCATTATAGAAGAATTACCAGCAGTACGACAGTCAAACTTACAGCAACAAAGCCGGCATCAATTGACACAACCTTCATCACTACCACGATCCAGTCTACAGTAACCAGTACCAAGGTACTCGCTGACTCCACAGTTACTGTCATAATTCCTGTGACATCATCCGTCACCAGTACTCTGACGTCGAGGACTGCCATTACCATGACTCATACCGAGACCATGTTTGCGCCTTCGTCCACCTACTACGCACAGTGTGCTCCTGAAAACATAGTCAGCAGTGTATTCGGTCGGAATATTGGATATATTTCATTCGCAGAAACCCTCATACTACAATCTTTCTACCCTGAGGATATTTCTGGATACGGATGCTGTGGTGAGTAGTCTCCGAATGACCCCTCGTTCTTAGGTCTCGACGCTGATTAGCCTCTTCTGAAGCATCCTGTGCTGCTTCGACCAGTTGTGTAGGATATGGGCAGCATCCCAACGGAGCGTGCTACTATGTCACATCCGACGAGCGCTGTGATGGTAGTCAGAGCTGGGGCAGCAAGTTCCATTACTATAACACGTCAGGCCCTGGATACATCATTGGAAATGGTGCATGTGGCGTCATGAACCCTAATCCTTGAGTATGAGATGACGTAGTATTGATGTCACGTTCCTTTAATCTCTAACCGGCAAATCATGGTTATGAGCACGTTAGCAGTATTCAATGGGCCCTACATCCTTTCATTTTTATTTTTATTTTCCTCTTCTGGGGCTAATTGGTAGATATGCATAGAGGGAGGCGTTCGCATACATGTATCACTGAGACAAGGTCGTGATCGTAATTATGGGCCTTGATCAGCCATTGTAAATTATTATTGTATTTTCAGGCCATCGTGCGAGATCTCTTAGAACTTTTGTATTCGCAGAGATTACATGCTGAAGGCCCAAATCCAATTCCTTAATCAGACCAAGTAAAGAAATGCAGTCAATTCCAGAAGGTCCAGGGGTACGGGCTAAGCGAGAACGATCCGAGACCATGCGAACCTAATCTATCCATAAACCTTGTCCTAAAGCACTGGCCTCTCTTCGATGCGATTTAGGGTAGGCGATGATGATTTCTTTTTTCTTCATTGACTACTTTCATTAATAACCTGGGACACTCTATCAGCTACGATAGGGATAATATTTTGGGAATTCCCTTTTCTTAGTAAATAAGTTCATAAACAACTAAATTCTTGAACTGTTCGTGAAAATCAGCACTATCTCGTGAGTTATCATTAGAAAAGTGGTAGTAGAAAATTCATCATCTGAACGTAAATCTCTACAACAAATTGACCACCTTCGGTAGTTAAATTAGTCAAATAAATTGTGGACATCAAGGAGCTAAAAATATTAGAACTTACATGCCCAAAATATTTAAATAGTGACGAATCTTGTTATCATTGAATACTAGGAATATTTCATCTTGGCGGCGGTGGCAGGCAATTTCAATCGGATCAATAAAATACCGGGACACTAATCTCTTTTGGTTAAGGTACACTATTTTTAGTTTAGCGTTGCCTGCGTTTCATCAAATCACAACTCGGGATTGGGTTCTTTGATCAAAACACTGTCTTGGAGGTTTGAATCATTCGTACTTGACCTGAGATGTAGATGCGTCGTTGTTTGTTCTTCATGCCATTCTGGTTAAACCTGGATCAAAATTCTTCATTACTCGATACTCTGTACTAGGATGTGTTTCGGAAAATGCGACATGGCTATTTGTAGGAATAGACTGTAATCACTATGCAGGAATACTGCTGGCACAGCCCGGCCACAAGGCGTACTACTATGACTGAACCACGCTGACATTCTAACCTAGGATATTTCTAATTCAAAATCTCCGGTTGAATATGGAGATCATCCATCGTTACTCTGGTCTGACTCGCTCCATATTCCTTTTCATGACAAAGAGTGATTGAAATTAATACTCCCAAACATATTTTAACTAACTTCTGTCAATGCCATGCATGCCATTTGAATCTGAAGAGAAATCTACTTCCGATAGGCTAGGCCTCGGCATAGACCGTAGCAGCGGTTTATACGCCCCCAATGAGGTATCTTGTCGGGCCACATGTGGATCAGCCTCGATGCCAACATAGGCCGTCCCGTTATATCCTAAATATCGGCCAAAACTGAATGTTTGTCTTCCCCATCTTGAAGTAGGAGTACCGTCTCTAACAAGGCGACTAGGTGCAATGTATCCAAGTATGGAGCCAATCGTAGACGGAAGCCGCGGCAGGACGTACAATGTTTCCGGCAAATAGAAGATCAATACAATTATGACATCCAGTGAGAGCACCACAATTGTGATGATAAATGCGGCCTTATCCATGAAAACACGATCCTCCTCGGTGAGTCTTGTTCCGGGGATGAGGTCTTTTGTGTCTGAGGTTAAGAAGAACTGTTTGTTAGTGCTGAGAAATATGGCAAAAAGCTCCGAAATAATGTTGTTTATGAAAGGCAGCAAGATGTCTGGATCTGGAACTGGGACCTTGGGATCAACAATATCCCTTGACCCAGTATCCAAATAAATAAAGTGTGACATCCAGTTTTTGGTGAAAGAAGTATTGGTCCACCCTTCGATGGGGCTACCTGCAGGACTGAGGGAATTCTTTCCGATTTTGTTGGTCAGGGAGTACATGAGTCGTTTGGCATGAATGGTCGAGTTTGTGTAATTTAGGGTTGACTGTGTCTTAGTGACTTGACTGGTGCTAATAACGCTCATGTTGTTCACGAGTATTTCAAACATGGCCATTTGAAAGATGGGCCTGCATATAAAATAACCCATTGTGATCGTGACATTCTCTTTCAATCCGTCAGGGGCCCTAGCCACTCCAATTGTTAGAGAAGGAGACAACTCTGAGTAGTCTGTATCGGTCTCGGACAACGGGGGAGAATATATGAACACGGCCGATGCCGGACCTTTCATTGGCTTAGCCAGACCATCTTCGATGAGATTTAGTAAAACTTCATCGGTTTCGTTGGTGAAGCCCGAATTTACTTTCGTTTCGTTTTCGGGGTCAAGGTAGAGTCTATAACTGGTCGAAGGTATTGATGTGCAGTTGTTGCTAGACCAGAAACCTCTGGTTACAAATCGATATGAATCCTCTGCCTTTTGGGTGTCTGGTTCAGCCGCAGCTACTGGCTGAAAGAATACGGGGCCTGATCGCCATGTGCTTGTTCGCGAACCATACACTGTGTTGATGAACTTTACAACGTTGAAGTCGTCCGCGTCATTCACATCTCCAGAGTAGGCCTCAATTGCAGAGAGGTTTAGGTGTGGTTGATATAAGGATCGGAAATTCTGCGAGACGGAGACGGCGGCAGACTTTTCAGTAAATAATGCACCAAGGCTGATCGCCAACAAATTTGCGATAAGGGTGGCAAAGCAGAGTAAAGATAGCAGTAGATGTCGAGAGGTAAAGGCTTTAAAAACAGCCAGCTGAGGTGGAACGGAGGTGTATGTAGCCTCGATAGATCTAGACGCACGAGATTGTCCTATCCAGAGATCTTTAAATGGCTGAAATATGCACATTGTCCGTGCTAGTAATATCCACACCGGTTCTATGAGGGTAGCAAAAACTGTTGGGACGTAGTTTTCCAATAGCTGTCGAATTTCGAACTGCTGGGATGGACGTTTCAAGCCTAATGCCACGATTAATAAGGTACTATCTACTGGATGAGATTACATACCATCATTTTTTTGTTCAATAGATTTGAGATATGACAGAACAACAAGAGCAGATACTAGTAAGGCGGCAAAGGAAGCACCGGTGGCCCTCCTCAGAACCCAAGGTTTTATCGGTTCATAATAGGACTTTGACATCGTATCTGATTTAATCTCGTTAGATATGCCTGTGCTGACTGGTAATATGTTTAATTTATTGTAATGCGACGATTCATCCACCGTTAAGCGGAATTTTGCGTGCTCAAGAGCATGCACCATGCGTTCCTCGTTTGCCGTGTCCATGGTTTTGAATAGATGAGTCGCATCGGGGCTGACGTGTGCAATATCAATCATGGAATTGATTGATGAGGGGGTCTGGTATAGGACGCAGTTCGAGGACCTAATGAAATAAAAGATGAATCCCAGCGCCAGAGCAGCTAGCAGAAGTAGTGTTTCAGAAAGTCTCGCAAGACCTTTGCTAACAACGATGCCAGTCAAAAATTCGGTTGAAACCATTGTGGAATTCTGGACCATTGAAGTATTCGCTAGGCGAGTTGAGATGGCAAGACTAAATAGCCGCTGATGGAGACGCCGTGTCAAGTGCTCAAGTTGAGTTGGGTCGGACAGGGCATCAGAAAAATTGGACATCCTTTCATCCAGTCCGTAGCTCAACAAATCATCGATATCGAAGCTGAGATTGGACCTCACCTCCTCGTTTGAGGGTCTTCGTAGCTGTGGATAGTCTTTGGTGTCCGCCAGTCTCACAGAATCCTTGTGGTATAGAGGAGAAAATGAAGTGATGTATGAGGTCAAGTTGAAGTCGTTCATATTGAGATACTGTGATTTTGCCACTGGCTTCACGCTGTCGGCAATAGGGAGCAATGTCTGTGAATCCACAGTCGCCAAAACCTGTTGCTTATGATATGTCACAGTACATTGTATCGCGGTAATGTTGAATAAATCCTTGGACCCTGAGGGATTTGACTTTAGTCTAGCCCACGAGATCTGATTATTGTATGACGTGTTGGAGTGGGTTGGGCATGTCCAGTTGTTAGTCTTTATGTCGTGGTATCTGACACTGGGGAATTCCTGACGGATCTGATATGTTTCGTACGCGACACACCCTTCAGGAGATGTCAAGTTGTAAGTCTTTCCGCCACCAGGCCTGTTAGTAGCGAATTTGACCTCTGTAGATGAGCAGTTGACTTCTGCCCATAGCTTGGTAGTTTCCGCAGTCCATCCACCTGATATGGTGCCTGCGGCCTTTTTCACGCTGTATTCTGGTTCGAACGGAAGAAGTGCATATTCCGGAGTGGTGAATGCGGGATATGACTGATTCAAGTTGGTTATTGCGAATAGTAGATGGAGGTAAGTGGTATTTTCTAGTTGCTGATTAACCGGGAGTAGTTGTGATCTTGCAGCAATAGTTGCAGGTTTTTGACGCTCAATAGCTTTCTCTCCGAGTAATGAAGTTTGCAGGGGCGTGACGATCCAGAGAATAAGAATCAGAGCAGTGCCAGAAAACACAACAGGCCAATGTCTGTAAATCAGTGAGCTTCGTATGGTACTGTCAAGTAGAAAATGAGATTGCACCTTCGTTTTGCAGCTTTAATAGGTGCTAATGGAAGCAAGTCGGCCGTGTAGTCTAGGAGAACAGAGTGCTTGGCCAGGGCTCCCGTCGGTTTAGACAGCTCAATCCATGGCTGAACTCGCTTGACGTCCAGGTCGACCCAATACCAAACCAGGCTAAACAAAGTGGCGATGATATTGGGAAGGTAGCGGTAGGCGAATGACGTGTGGGCTGGGATCTCGTCCACTGATGGGTAGGCCACTAAGCTATTCCGAGCTTGGCTAATCTGCACCAGAGCCTCGATAACGGCAGCGAGGAGTACTGAGAGGGCCGCAACACCGAAGACAACGGGCGTTTTGAGCGATAGAGGCTTCCAGTCGCTAGAATGCGCCCTATTGGGAATGGCCTTGTTATCCGTTTGCCCAGAGCTGCTCTGCTGTGATATCGCATGACCTTGCGGGGAAAGAAGAGATAGTTCTTCCATCGTGTCTCCTGCAGCAATGCGAAAAGATGGCCGTGCGAGGTTCGCCCAGCTTAAGTTGGCGGGAGGCGATTTGAAACTGCCTGAACGAGGTGCGGCTGCACATTTGCATTCTTGTCTGCCTATTTCTGTTGGTTGGACATTGTCTAAGCCTCTGAGTGGTGGGGCCATGCGCGGTTGCGCAACTGTTCCGTGCGGCGGCGTTGGAAACGACTCATGCTGAAGACGTGGCAATCTGTACGTGCTGCGCACTCCACAGGTGGCTAGGTGCAGCATGTTGTAGCGAGATTGCGAGTGTAATTGGCCTGATGAGGGTTGGATCCCCACTGTAAGCGCCGAGTTCTCAAGTGAAAAATTATCGTTTGGTGTGTTACATGTACGCTGTTCCCTGTAAATAAAGAGAGCGCATGATGGGGCCTAATGGGGTCTAATGGGGTGGTTCTATTTATAGGAACAGAATTGTTTAAACCTAAGCATAATTTCCAGGAAAAAAATGTTCAAAATCTACCTCACGTCTTCTTAAACATGTCCAAGATATCCTCAGCTCCAACGGCAGCTGCAATGTCAAGCGCAGTCTGGCGTTCTGCATCTTCTGCCAGGACATCAAGTCCCTTGCTCATCAGGAACTGGAACCTCACCGGCCTTGTGCCAGAATGATCGTAGTTTTCACCGGTTGCATCTCCGGCCACGATATGAAGCATCGATTGTCTCTTGTTGTTGATTGCATGCCAGTCTACACCAGCTTGATCAAACAGATCCAAGACCAAATACTGCTTGTCTATGGCAAACACGCGCTCGAGCTTCCTTTGACGCCGCATACGGTCGAATGAATCCTCATGTTGTGATGTGGAGTGACTATCTGGCTTTGGCAGTTCCGGTAGTTTGGCCTTAACAGTACCGCTGCGGAAGAAATGGAACATTGGCGTTTCCCCAGCTTGGTTACGTGCGTTGATGTCTCCCCCAGCAGACCGGAAGAGATTGAAAACATCCAGTCGTTTCCCACTTACCACGGCACCATCATCCCCAGTCGCATCAATATGCCATGGCCCGCCCAAAAGTAAATGCAATGGTGTATCCCCTGTCTTGGGGTTGGCGGCGGTAACGTCTGCGCCAGCCGCGAGTAGTTGATCGATGCCGGGACTAATATCTCTATATTTATGACCGAGGGCAGTCTGCAAGGGAGGTTTGCCGTCGCTATCAACCTGATGGAGGAGCTCAGGTGCTAGATTTATGAAGTGATGCAGCAAATCTTTGTGAGTGAATGCGTCGCTAAATTCATCGGGGGAAACGCCCTTTCGTATCACGAAGTAACGACTAGAGAGCAAGTGATGCAACGCATTTCTGCCTTCACCGTCTCTTGCGCGAATGTCGGCGCCCCTTTTGATGAGTATACCGGCGGCCGACACATCTACGAGGCGGCATGCCAAAAGAAGCAGAGTCAAGCCTCCCCCATTGCGGAGATCAACTTCAAGACTGGGATACTCGAGCATGAACTTCATATAGGCGCTTTCGCAGCCGTGAATTGTGTTGTTGTGGACCCCTTTCCTCTCCAGGTTGCGGTGCATCACCGTGGTACTCTCATACCGGGCATTGAGATCAGCGCCATGTTCTAGTAACAGCTTGAGCATGCGCATTCCGATCTCTACCTCATCTTTGCCTCGACGCCCTATATCACATGCAATGAGGTCGATTGGATACAAATCATGTCCGTAGTCTAGATCTTTCTTCGGAGACTCCTGCTTGTTGGACTGGTTCATGTTGGGTTTTTCGCTGTAAGAAATCATTAGCTCCAGAAGGTCCACATTCATGGCTTTAACTGCGCTCGAAAGTGCTGAGTCTGTGATGGTGGCGCCGTGTTTCAATAGCAACTCAAAAATGTCCTTTCTTTTAATCGCTCGGCCCAGAGGAGAGTTACCCCGATCATCCGCAGTGTTAGGATCGGCCCCTGCTCCTAAGAGAATCTCGGCAACTTGGCTGTTCCATCTGGGATTTGAAATATTTTCTAGACACGCATTTAGGGGTGTCCGCCCCAGGATATCGCGCTGTTCCAGATGGGCGCCTTGTTCGATCAAATATGGCAATGCCCGGCATCTTTTCCACCAATTATGGCCACCTTCGACGAGCGTGTGAAGAGGCGTATCCCCATTCTTGGCGGACCAACTTCGTAATTTTACGTTGACGTCTGCTCCCTTCTGGACTAGAAGATGAACTACATCCATGTTGGGTCGTTCGACTCTGCAGGCACTGAGAAGGAGCGCTCCAAGCTCTTGTTCCAACCACCGGCTCTCATCTTTGTTTTGGCCATCCGAGACGATGCGGCGGAGCTTTGAAAATGATAGCAAATCCGGGGTTGATAAAGAGTCGCAGATTGATGTAAACCCACCAGTCACAAATCCTTCTAGCGGATAATCATTCAGTTCTTGGGTAGCGTTTGTCGGACCACCAGTGAAATGCTCCAGGACGAAACTAGGTACAAGCGAGAAGCGTCTTTCTGATATTAGGCGACTGAGATGATGGTGGAAGTGCCCATGGGGGTCTAGCTTCGGTATGTTGTCTCGCCTCGCCATACATATGCGCGCTTCCTCCTCGCACTTTAGTGGGGTTGCGACGCCCAAGGCATTGCGCGCATGCCACAAGCATTCAACAGTATAGTCCAAATCTCTTTCAACAGCTGATGTAATGGCTTCATCGATGAAGCTCCTTCCGGATATTGCCCCGTGGACAATCAGTAACTCCAGGATCTCATCAATACGGGAACGATGGTATCCGTTATAAGAGGGTGATGTTCTGAGAGGCCGAAGGCTGTCCGCAATCAAGACACCACCCGAAATAAAATCGTCCTGCATGTACCCACCAGAAGGTCGAGTCGAGTCCTTCTCCTCCGCCTCAAATTCTGCGCAGCCGTGCCAGGCCGAACCAGAATACTTTTCTGAGTCGACCAGAGCGCCAGCTTCAAGAAGAAGTCGCACAGTCTCAATGTAACCTGAAGCACAGGCGTAATAGAGCACTGACCGTCCCTGAATATCTTTTGCGTTGACTGCATTTAAAACTTCTTGTTCGCCATACCTGGACCTGATCCAATCTATGAGATCACCGATAATGTTGGTCTCCTGTGATCGGGCTGCTAGATGGAAAACCGTCATAGCCTCGCGTGTGGCTATGCAAACGTCAGCACCAGCTGCCAAAAGCTTGCAAACGAGGTCCTCAGAGAATGTTGAAGCAATGTGTAAAGGTGTTACACCATTATTATCTCTGCAATTGACATCTTCAGGCTTGCATTCTAGAAAGTAGTCCAATAGACTGGGGTAATCCGTTTCCTCCTGTGGACCAGTATGCTCAGCAAATTGATTACACTGGCACAGAATATGAAGTGGCTTTCGGCCATGTTTGTTGGCCACGCTCAAATCGACACCTAGCTCTTCCATGTCCTTGAGCACCTGTGGTGTCATTTTCCATGTACTCCACCGTGTCACGGCCTCATGCCAAATTGTGTTGCCTTCAAGATCTGTCTGATTTGGATCGACACCCTTCTCTACCAGAAGCCGTAAGGGGGGCCCACCCTTTCTGTAATTTCGGATCATCGCGTGTAGAAGTGTTCGTCCACGCTCATCTGTGGTGTCGAAATGCGCGCCGGCTTTTGTCATGATCTCACAAAAGGCCAGAAGGTCTCGTTCCTTTCCTAGCGACCGTGACTCAAAAGCCCGGAAAAGGGGAGTTTGGCCTTTTTCATCCCTCATCTCAGTGTCGGGCTTGGCGATATCAAGAAATGTTGCGTTCCGCTCCAAATTGACGTTGGGCCTGTACCGTTGGTGCATAATGTTATGCAGCGGAACTTGTCCATTCAAGTTGCGGAGGTTTGGATCAGCCCCGTTTTCAATCAATTTCTCAAGCAGACGTCTTCCATCCGGCTTTTCAATGCCCTCAGCTTGGGCGGCGTAATGGAATACACCGTTGCCTTGGTTGTTAGTAACGGTGGCGTCTGCGCCCATGTCAAGCAGTTTTATGGCCCTGAGAAGTTTTCCGTCCCTCAACACGTTCAATAAAACTTTCTGGCTCCCACTTGAGGGTTTGTAATTGATGTCTACCCTAGAAAGTAGAATATCCATGATTTGATCATCCTCGCAGGTATTAAGAGGCGTCTTCCCATACTGGTTCTCGACATTGGGATCCGCTCCTGCCTCCAGAAGGCACCGAACAGTGGCGACATTTCTTGCCACAAGAAGTGCAGTCGTATTTTTTCTGTCTACTTGGTGCACTGCAAAGCTACTGTCAGATTTGGTTGTCAAAGTTTGAAGATATAGAGTGCAGTATATTAGAAAACAAAAGGGTGGGTGCGGTCAGTAGTTGAACTAGAAACAAATGATACGTACCATTCGCCCCAGATGTAATCAACGAGTTAAAGCACTTGCGTATGGCTTCATCAGTGGGCTTAACCTGATGCATACGAGGGCTCCTCTCAGGGTCTGCTAATGCGTGCAGTGTATTGTATCCCAATATAGGCGCTTCCTTATCCTCAAAAACCTCAAGGCCGTCCCTTTCATTATGGGGGATATTCGGGTCTGCACCACCATCAAGAAGGACGCTGACCAGCTCTGGGTCGCACATCTTACACGCCGTGTAGAGTGGCGTCATCGGGAAAAAAGGTGTGGAAGCGAAATCTTTTGCGTTGATATCGAAACACGGATGTTTCATAATCAGCCTAATGATTTTGAAGTTCCTTTCTCCATAAATTGCCCATGACATAGCCATGCTGGCAGATTGGGCGCCCTTTATGCATGGTAGAAAGGCCTCCGCCATCATCTCGTCAGATCCATCGAAGGCAGATTTGATAGGTGGAAGAGGTGGCACCCCGCCGAACATGGAATTATCGACATGCTTATCTTCTCCGAGATCTTTCCATGGGTTTGCGCCAGCTTCTAGTAGGATGATGGCGATTGATTGGCGCTTTTCAATAGGGGGCCTCTTCTGCCCACGCCTGAAACTGAAAACTGTGTGAAGAGGGGTTTGACCGTGGCTGTCATATCCATTGGAGTCAGCACCGTGTTGAAGTAGCAAACCGACCATGTCGAAGTTGCCTCTAGAAATTGCAAGGTGTAGCGGAGACTCGCTGTCACGATTGCCATCGTATTTTACCAACTCGGCTCCATGAGAGCCAAGGATACTTTCAGCAAAGCTTGTCAGATCGGTGGCGATGGCAAGAACCAAGGCCTGGGACGCTGCTTTCAATGCATCATTTCCACCATATCTCTCACTGTAACTAGTCCAAGTGATGTCTAGGCCCGCTAGCAAAATAAGCCTTTCCACGTACTGCTCTCCCCCGGGAATCATAAGCCTATGCAGTGCCTGGTTGACTTGGCTCTGGTCATGCCCTGCGGCAGTAGCCTTGTTGCAGTGCACCGACCAGTATTGAGCAGCATATTTTGTGAAAGGTGTGTAAACCTGACCTGTTTGAAGTGAATTCCTTTGCTCTGCCCTATGTTTGTGGGTTTTGACTAGGTCGAGAGAACCAGATTGTAAATATGTAATGCAAAGCAGGGCAAACAAATTATGCGTGTCACCTGGCTCAAACACAGGAAAGTCTCTTTCATCATCTGGTGATTGGATAGCACCAGTGAGATATTCTGTCAAAGAATGATGAACCACTCGCACTGTCTCATCTGGAAGTATCTCTAGAAGTGGCCCGCAGACAGACCGCACGAGATCCTTGACAGTTCCCGCATTATCGCCATACTGCGGCCGGGTGATCCGAATACAGTCTGAGATTTCAAGCAGGCGCAAGGGCCGGATGGCATGAGTGACAAGTTGCAAAACCAATATTTGCAGATTCCGAGAAATCCCTGTGCGCCTTGAATGCTCATTCAATAGTTTAGAGTACATGACGGTCAAATTTGTCGGCAAATGGTTTAGAGTTTCGAGAATTTTGGTCTCATTCTGCATTTCCAAAATGGAATCCATAGCCAGCTTTGCATAGAGGAATAGACCATCCGCTTTTTTGAGTACTCCATCCATGACAGCTGATTGAGTTTCATGAGGTACTCGAGATTGGCCTAGTCTGTGCTGAACATAGACAGATATGTCAGGCTCAATCTGCTCTTTCTCTAAGCGAATGTCGAGCAGCTGCAGATTCCTCATACTTCTTTCGATAGTAGCAATGGGTCGGCTAGTGATAATAAGCTTCACTCCATCGGGCCGCACATTTCCAACCCGGTCAAGTAGTTGAACAAAAGGCTCCAGTTCTGTTTGGTCTATTTCATCCAAGGCGTCAACGAGGCAATAGGCCTTGGTAATCTGACTCAACGCGAGTTCAAGGAATTGGTACAGGTCGGTAGACGTAAGATTGCCGGTGCTATTAGACATTGCCTCTTCTAAAGCAAGCTGTAGAGGTGGACTAAATTCCAGCACTTGACAAAGCCAATCACGCAAGGCTGATTCCGGTCGATAGTTGGATTCAATCGTAGCGCGAAAGAAGAAGTACAGCACAGGGCAATTTTCCAAGGTTAGATGTGAAATCAGCTTTGCTGCAAGAACAGATTTCCCCGCGCCGGGTATTCCCCTGATCCAGAGCGTGCCACTCTCCCGGCTGTCGTGCCATTCTTGGAAAACAGGCGAGTCGAGGGCCCATTGGTTGGTTCCCTTGAGGTGTGAGGCCGAATGTTTCTGGAATTCACTGCCGTCCCCGGCATATTGCGTAGGTGTCAGCCAAGTCCTGATTGCTTTCAGAACGGAATCAGACTGAGGCAGGATGTTGGATGCATTGTAGTCGGCGACAGTCTCATGATTAACCAAGATGACATCCTCGAGCGGGCTATCGGCTTCATCCAGCAACATGATTTCGTGGGTTGCTTTGGATATCGATGGCGGGGAAAATAGGCACAATATGAACGCAGCCAGTTATTATACGTTTTCATGTGGCGCAGGGCCTTGGCATGCATGCAGGCAACAGCCCATGCTTACCTACCAAGCATCATGTAATAACCGACCACTTCAGCCGTCCAATCATTGGGTCAGCAGTCCAAAATGGGTTATGGTTATTATTATGGCTATTTGTGAAAATGCACACGGCAGCATAGTGTGTTCGCGATGTAGACATGTGAGCACACCAAACAATATTCATTACAGGCTGATTAACCCAGTCTACTTGGACCCTTAATCCTAAAATCTGTCATGTCATTTATGTCATTGGGCGATCACCTGCCGCGTGGGACGGGGAGATGTGGCACAGAACAATAGCCACTTCACCAAATGAAACGACACGGTAACGGGCAGTATGGATATCGCATAAGATGGCCTTCTGTGGTCAAAAGGACATGCATAAGCCTTGCCGTCTTTGCAGGGCTATATTTGAGCCAGCATTCCCGGGTTCTATAGGTCCATTAAGATGAAAGGCTCGGAGTTGATTGGGATTTAGCACGGATATTTATCGGCATATCACGTGTCGATTATAGGCAGATTACATCTGGTTTCAGGTCACGAACCCTTACTCGATTCCCTCCAATCACAGCGACGTGTTACATTTGCAACAATGGAATCTTCATGCGCCTTATGTGGCGTGCTTTTATCTTCCCAAACACAGGAGAAGTGGATGCGAGAGTTCCGCGCCGGCAAGTAGCCAGTATGCCCAGATTGACGTCAACTAACCCAAACAAGTCTACACGGAAAATGAGGACTGGGAAGGTGTCAAACTCTCCGGGGTTGGGACGTACACTGATCTCAAACCATATGTCCCTGAGGAGACCCATAAACGATATGACGACCCAGACCTCAATGAAGAGCTGACTGTTGATTTATCGGTGCATATAATCTCGTTGAAATCTGTCATCAACCCGATGCGTCACTGCGATCCGGCGCCATATTGGGGGTTTGGTTTTCATTTGGCCTGCTGGGAGCTCCTCACGGCTCTTACTCAGCCCAGGCCCATTGATTTGTTTTTCCTATGCTTCTCCATGCGTATTGACCTGAACGGCATATTGGATTGGGGTCATGACTATGGTGGAGCAGTACGAACGATTCAACCTCCGGGGGGTCTCCCACAGCTGCAGCGCCGTATTTGGTCCGATCTCGCATCCGAAGGCTTCAGCTGTAATCCATATATCATACCCGCCATTCAAAAATTCTGCGAATCTTCAGTTCTTCTGGAAGATTGTCAAAATGACCTTCCGGTCATTTCAGATAACATCAAGATAGATAATGATGTCTTTGCACGACTGCCTCCGGAGATCCTACAAGACATTCTGGTTCTTCTGACTTCAAAAGATGTCGTAAATGTACGACGATCGTCGACCGTTTTTGCTAACCTTCGTCTATCCGAGACTTTTTGGGCTTCAAGGTTCTGCAGGGGCCATGAGTATCACCATATATTCGAACCGTCTCGGTCTCGTCCTCGTTCATGGAAATCCCTTTATCTGTCAATTAGATCCTTGGGACAGAGTGTGCCGAGTATACTCAACCGAAAACGGGTTTGGGCGTTGGCCCTCCAATTAGAGGGTTTATTGGCCCAAGTTCTCGACATCCCCTGCCAAGGTTATCGCATCAAGTCCTTTCATGAGCCTGGTGGTGGTGACGACTTACTCACGTGGCACACTGCTTGCCGTGGCATTAGGCGGCCAACAGATGCTTTCAATGTGGGATGCAGACCCTTGCGTGCCCGAGTTGTTCGCTTTGCAACAGGTCTCGGAGTTCGGGATGTTTTTATATCTTTTGTTCGGATGAACGGTAAATCGTACGTTTCCGGCATACGGCTTGTTAGGGATGATGGACAAGATACTTCCATCGGCTATGTACATGACGATTATGAAATTAGAATTCATTTCCCCAATCGGCGCCAAAATACATATGTCATCTCTGGGTGGCATGTAGCCATCGACCAACAAGGGTTTAGAGCTGTTTCCGTACTCACCGACGACGGCACCCAGTCTTTCTGGGTGGGTGAACCAGACAATATCCCTAAATGGTGCTTGGCTGGTCCAGGCCAGCCGATATCGGCGATCAAGGCAGAGTTCGATGTAGGTCTCTTATCCCAATCTCCACCCTTTAACAAACGACTTACAAACTTCAGGCCCTGAAACTTGTTTCTTTAAGCAGAGATGTTGCCCCAGATACCAAGTTTGACATGGGGTTGCCATGGCGAAATAGCTGTCTCTGGAACCCTGATGTACCAGGCGACCATCTTTTGCTCAATGGGTCGAACGACAGGTTTCCCTTCGATGGGTTTCAGAACCTACCTTTGCCCTTCTCAACTGCTATGTTTGGAGGTCCGCATGGAGAATACCTACCACAACTAGCGGAGATTGTTGTACATATTTTTGATGTGGACAAAATCACGGGCTTTGAGTTTATTTACAACCAAGTGTCCAAGAACCAAGCAATCGGATACTTGGGTCCATATCCAGACGATATGAGGCGGACACATACTCCGTCAGACGATTTCAGATTGTCATTGCTCATTGATGGGCCTGGGGGTGAAAGGATAAAAGATTTGGAGGTTCGGTCAACAGGAGCTGGAATCTATGGATTGAAGGCAAGCGAATTCCTTCTACAGTTTTTATAATCGGGCTAATGCTTTTTCCTAGATTCGGACAACTCAGGGGCGCGAGATGTTGTTCCCTCCTCCTCCAGACTTCAAAGCAAGCGATATGACTTTTCTTGAACCGTCTGGCGATATCATTGTTGGCTTTTACCTAATAGATGTAAGTTATCTACTCTTCCCCTTCTTTAGAGCGAGTCTCACCGTGGTAGACATTCCCTATTCGAAATCTAGGCTTGATTTCTATGAAAGAGGATATATCTCGATAAAATAGAGTTGGCATTTCTTTAGAGACATTTACTTCTTCCTTAAACAATATCCGCACCTAGTCACCCAAGCATCCTTGTAAATGTCCCCAAGAACCTGCAGTTTGCTCTCAATGGATTGAAATATTCGTCTTTTTGTACAAATATTCTTTGCATTCCAACTGCCTAGCTCTGGCTGACTTAACCACTTCCATCGAAAAAGAGGAGATAAGGGGAAAGCTTGGAAAGCAATAAATGGCATCAAATACAGCCGAAAGTGTGCAGAAAGAAATTCCATAAATCGGGCAATGGATTTCCATTGACACGTTCCCGGTCCCGCCGGCTTAACCAGCACATTTACCCAGACGATCGCTATGACGAAAGGAAGCACCAAAAAGTGTGCAAAAAGAGGCATAAATAGCTGACTACAACAACCGGCCAATAAAGCATTAGTTTTGTACAGTAAATTGGAGATATTCTTCTAATGTAGAGTGAGCTATCCCAGCACTGGCTGTCGCACCAAATCGGCGTGGTGCGGAGTAACCCATCCACCTTCCTATGTCAGCCATGCTGACATGATAAGACCCCCCACGAATGAGATGAATCGCACCACCATCACACCTTTCAAGATCTTCGTTCCGCGTCTTCCCTTTTCCACCGGACGCTTCGATACGGCCTCGTTGAAGATTTTAAATCGCTGCCGAGGCAACCACCGCCCAAAATGGAATCCAGGCCAGCCTCTTCAGTGTCGCTCGATCAGCTCGTCACCGTCTTCAGCTCAGCCTTTGCTAATTACATTGGGGGTGAAATCTCCATTACAGCCGATACTGTCCCCTACTGGTGCGATAACAACCATGTATCCATGGAGCGGAGCCACGTCTTCTTCCCTTCGTCCGACTCCGACGAGCCCGTCGCGTTCGCCCTCATTGCGACGAGGAAAGACAAGCCCAGGCATTCAAGATTGGCCTCCATGGGTGTTGTACCATCCTACCGCCGGAAAGGCTCGGGATATGAGGTTTTGGCCTACATCATATCTGCTGAAAGAAATTTGGGCATGGAGGTGTTAGAACTCGAATGCATCCAACAGAATGAACCCGCCCTCCGGCTTTACAAGAAAATGGGGTTTACAATTCTACACGATCTGCAGGGGTGGACAATGGACGTAATTCAGGTCAGCAAGACTCCACCAAATTCGTCATTGGAGGAATGCACCATTGAGGAGGTCGATGCACTTGTAAGAAAACACGGTTCAGCTGATCTGACGTGGCAAGCGTGGGGATTTGGTCAATTACGACAGACAGAAAAGGCATTTAAGCTGGAGCACGCATATTGCGCCATGTCCAATCCATACAAAGAAGACACCGACATCATCAGAGTGATGAGTCTTTTCGTGGAGCCTGAATGGAGACACAAGGGCGAGGCTAAACGCCTGGCAGAGGCATTGATGGCGAGATTTCCAGGGAAGAAATGGCTCGTCTATCCCCATTTCCCCAAAGAGCTGGCAGAAGGATTGGCACTCTCAGTTGGATTCAAACCCTTGGAAATAAGCCAGTATCAAATGAGATTTGATCTAGCACAGTGATAAGGGTCGGATTGCAACGGTCGACTGTTTTTCTTTGATCAAGCAAGTCTTATACTTCATGGCTTTTCACGTTAGTGCAGCACTCTGAGTAGTGCTCCTGGGCCTAATTAGAAAATGTGTAATGGGTGTGTCTTTTTAGTAAAAGGCTACCCAAGAGGCTGTGGTTATTATCTTCAGTCCAAATTTCAATTGAACCGTTTTTTTAACATCCGTTAGTCTCGTCTCTCGCGATTAAGAATAATTCTCCTTGACACAGCTGTCTCTTGCACTAACCAAGTACTCATGACCCTTTGCAAGCAACCAGCAAGTTCTAACATGCTAGAAGAGCCTGTACTCCAACTCTATCGGATAGCCAACGCGGAAATCCCGAACTGGGACATATTTGGTGTTCCAGAAAGGGCACATGAGGGGAATATGCCGGCAGATGCGTGGTTAGCGTCTGGCTGCTGCCTTTGTGACGTAAAGTGTCTCGGACTACCCAACACGAACTTCCCACGATGACCCCATAATAACCAGTATTTAATAATACAGATAGCACTAATATTATTCTATGTAGGATTAACTTTACTCATTTATTCGAGTTATTCTTATTTATTTGTTTCAGTTGGCAAATGGCTCGTCGCAAGGTGTTCTCAGACGTTTTACTCATCATTTTAAGCGACAGTCAATTTGTGAAAGGGTTTTTCCGGGGGGGTCGCAGATGGCCTCGTCAATTGAGACATTTCACCCGCCACTTGTGAATACGGCTTTGTGGCTATGATACTTGAGATCATTTTCCACTTTTCAGAGAGAGGGCAATTATTGGGAGCACACCGACAAATGCGGGTAGGCAGGATCGCGAAAGCGACCCAGCGAACCGCTGTGCCGAATAGCATCAACTACTTCTCAGAAGGCATTTACGATTGGATTTAAAAGAAAATAAATGACATTAATCTGCTATCTTGTTTCTTTTCCTATGGCGCCTTTTTTTGTAGGTAGCCCAAGCAAAACCAACCGACCTACTTCCAGCGATAATACATCTCAGGTATCACGGCATACAACAACAGCAAAACAACCAATCCGGTGACGCAATACATGCAAATCTCCATCCTGTCTGCTTGTCGAGCCCTGCGCCGCCCGTTTTCCTGCCGCCGGCTAAACGTGCTGTAGCTTCGGCGAAACTCGTTGGTGATGTAGGGAGAGGGCGCCCCAGAGTCGGCGTGCGTGCTCTGGTGCAGGCGCCAGGAGTTTGCGTAGATGAACCGCTGGGAGCACAGGTAGCAGTAGAAGAAAGGGCGGTCCACGTCGTCTTGGGGCGCTTCGGTTCTGTCGCACTCCCGCATTCCTCTGGGAACGGACCAGCCAGCAGCTGGCTGGCCATAGGTCGCGTCGGCTGCTGCTGTCGTCGATTCAACTGCGGGGTCGCCGAATCCTGCCTTGGCAGGTTCACTCGCTTGCTCGTGTTTCTCGTGGTGGGATGCACCGCTGCCGCCGTCCCCGTCGTTGGGCGGTGACGCCGCTGTGCGAGTCGCGGGCGGCACCGATGTGGGCCGCACCGCAGCGCCGGCCTCCGCCTGTGAGGGGCCGCGAGTCGGGATCCGGGGCGGAAGGTTACTCGACGCCATAACTCGGGTGAGGAATCGGGCGGGAGCTGCTCCGGCGATGTGACATGGCTGCGTGAGATTTCTGCGACGCTGAGATGGGCGTAGAGGCATGAACCGGCTGTCCAGACGGCACGGCAGGTAAAAGTCACGGGATCTCATGCCGTCCGTCCCATTAGCGCAACGCTACCCGGGCTCTCCACTCTCAGGCCGCGAGAGTCGGTATGCGAGGGTGCGGCGATGAGGCAGCATCTCACCATTTGATATTTCCAGTTTGGTTAGCAGAATGCCATGATTCTACAAAATCGTTGCATGCGGTGTTGGGGTGTCTCAATATTAACCGAAAGAGGGACTACGCACTCAGCAGAGTGATGCATGTTCAATGCGCCGGCACTTCTGTCCTGTCATGAACGGTGTCAATCACGTCACCGAAAAGATTACTTTAGTGGACCTCAAAAGCAAGGCTTGCGCAATAAACCTATTTGCTCCATGTATGCCGGCCTTTACTCCAACTCCAGCACCGTGTCCCACCGAGGACGCTCGATCCCATCCTCGTCCTCCTCTTCGCTACCTAAATGTTCGCCCTCCCAGTACTCATCGCCCCAGTACTCGTCTTTGTATAGCCATCGTTCCCAGCGAGTGACCCCGTTTTCCTTATCAAAGAAGCACCAGCTGCCAAGCCGCGCCTCGCAACCGATGTCTCGCTCCCTTAAACGCTGCACCAGTCGCCCACCGGGAACGAGCTCGGTTGGTCTCTCAAATGACCGACAGATGGGAATCCCGTACATGTATACTTGTTTCAATGCCGCAAAGGCATCGTTCTCAAATAGGACACCCTCAAACATCTCAATGAGCGCCTTGCTGCCGAGGCCCTCCCTGTCGCCTCTCATGAACTCGGCAGAATCCCACGTCTGTCTCTCTACCGACGCTGCTCCGGGCCTCTCCTCGATGACAATTGTTTCTAGCGTCTTTTCAGAGCTCCGGAGTATCTTCTGCCAATCATTGAGGCTCACCCGCTCCACTTCCGAAGACCAGTTGTACTCCTGGAAGCGGCCAAGCCGTATCGAGGGTCGACACAGGTAGAGATGTGTCAGACGAGGTAGTATCAGCTCTTCTCCATCGACTTCATTCACCAAGAACTTTCCAAGCGGGCGTGGTATATACCAGTCGCCAAATCCGTCGGCCTCGTGGCCCTCGTCCAGTGGAAAGTATCTTGAGGAGACGGGGCGGCCGAGCATGCCAATCTCCAGGCGCTCAAGAGTCTTTCCACACTTGACAATGACCCAGTTGGCGACGGTACGCGGTATGTAGCCGAAGAGCCTTGCATATCGAAGATGGGGGATGGGAGGGTCGGTGATGTCTGGCATGATGCGTTCGTTAAAAGCGAGTTTCCAGTAGGTGCAGTCGATTTCGAGCGCTTGGAGGTTATTCATGTGCGGTAACAGGTGCCACATGCGGAGGCTGTGCTCGGCAGCAACGATGCCACACACGCTCCTGATGTTTGCCATCAGTTCCCTTGATCGTGCTCCGTTGCTGGTGTTGCCCCGTCGTATTGCGTGCAGCATCTTCCACCCGGCAGTATGTGTATGCTGGTTATGTTGTGACGGTGACATGAAGGGTGGCGGTACCTCCATCTCTTGATGCGATTCGTGGTAGCCTTCCTGGTGGAACTCGATGTTGGCCCATATCAGAGGGTTGATGCGAGCGTGCATGGACTTGGAGGTGCGAGCCAGGCGACCGCAGTCGCCGGTGGGGAGGTAGCCGACGACATGTAGCAGGATTTCGTTGGGGAGATAGAAGAGACTCATGTCTGCGATTCTTAACAATATGAAGAATAAATCGACGCAGACCCAAGTTGAAGTTCTGTTTAAATGCTGACCACGATGATGATGTTGTTGTGCTGATCGAAGTAATCACCGAGGGTCCACTTATTTCCAGGCGCACGTCGGGCATTGGTCGTCCCGACCTGCCGATGCTGATGTTTGCACATCGAGCTGAGAAGGCAATACGAAAGTCTTCGTATTCACGCTTACATCACTTTGTAAGACCTATAGCAAATATACACAGCCATAATATACCTTAAATGCGCCACATTTTGTGCAAGTGACCCGGCCCCAGCTCACGGCGCCCTGCATCACCATCCGCTGTAATCGCCCGATGGCCCGACCAAACGATATTTTCACCACCCTTTTGCCATGCTTATTTCCGCTTCTCGGGTGCTACTATATAGCCCCGTCTATTTGAACTCCACCTTGTTTGTCTGGTGGCCTGCTGTCTTCCGCGTCTCCTTGCCCAATGAAAGGAACGCTATCTTCTCCGTCATGGTCGGTGGGCTCCGCAAGTACATGTCGAGTATCACACTACGAGGTCTATTTTGTGGCCTTGAGACATAAGGATTTGTTAGCTTTGTAATTTTGTTTCCAATCTGTATAGTTGACTTACATAGAGGCGTTGATGGCAGCGCCTGCAGGAATCGACTGGTTGGACATTGTGGAGCTTCTTGAGAGTAGAAGTGATAACGATACCAAATTTCAGTTCGTTGGAATCTAAGGGCTCGTAACTAGTTGTTGAGAATTGCAAGTGCAAGTTGAATGATCTTAAATGCGATCTTTTATCCTTGCTCGAAGCCAATTGCCAATATACGATGCCAACCATCACCGACGTTTCTTGACCCTTGGCGCGCAGTAAACCAACTTCCGACACAGCACAAATCAGCCACGCTAATGTGTAACATTCGTTCCAGGACATAGTGTGTGTCGCTTGTGCGTGGACACATTTGTGCTGTTCGCCGTCATTTGCCAGTGGGTGCCAGTCTGGCCAATCACACGCCAAAGCACACTTGTGCCCCAATTTGTGTTGTGTCCAGTCATCAAATGCGCCATGCACCAACTCGACTGTTTCGTCTCGCACAAACGGTTTTCTCTACTCAAAACCGTCATGGTTGTGCTTATTTGAATCATCCCATCAATTGCGAGCACATGGCTCAAAAGACTAGCCCCAACACACCCACTAACTAGTTCCTGATAATTGGCACCCTTCCTTTTATACACGAACTACGACCAACAGTCTCCTCGTTCGATTGCCGTTTTTCAGTGTCACAGTACTAATTTTTATGGAGTTTACTAGTATGAGTATCCAGCTAGCATACACCTAATCCCCTGTCTTTTTGCAACATTGTAGTATGAGTGAATAAACTGCGTTACATTTGATTGACATCGATTCCGAAGGAATTAAAGAAACCGAGGAAAAAGAACCGAGGGTGTTCACACTAGACAAGGCCCCACATGAGTAATAGCTTATTCAAGATAGGAACCAAGCCAACCAGTCCCAAACCCGGTAACATGTGCACCCAACGCAATCCACATCATGCCTTTTCGGTTGAGACTGCAGATCTTGTCTATCTTGCTCCAATCATCCTCGACCAAGACCCCATATGGGCCAGGGATAAACAGTGGCGTCGGGGAAAATGGTACCCGAAACTTGTGTTGCGGGAAAATAGGTTCGAATCAGATTGCTTGCCCTGATCCATCTCCGATCAGATGGAGCCGGTCGGCACTTTTCGTCTAATCACAGCTCACGCCGAAACCCACTCTCATGCACCCCAGATTTTACTCCAGGCCTCGGAAAACCGTAGCACTCCCACACTATATGTATCTCATCATTTATTCTCATATCATGGTGGTAGCAGTAACTCGTTCACATTTTCCGCCTTCCAACATCACACCCCAAGAGTCAAGCTTTTCACCATGGGGAATCCAGTTACCAGTGTACGAGGCGCCACGCTTCAGTGGATGGTTACATTCGCCTGTGCCTCTGGGTTTTTCCTCTTTGGCTACGACCAAGGGATCTTCTCCGGCGTAATTGTGACATCACATTTCTTGAAAACCTTTGACAACCCCGATGCCAAGCTGCTGGGAACAATTAATGCCATTTTCGACATCGGCGGCGCAGTAGGTGCGATCTTCTGCCTCTTTCTCGGCCATATTCTAGGACGCAAAAAGACCCTCGCGATAGGTTGCGTAGTTGCGACCGTCGGTGCCATTTTACAGGGTACAGCTACAACTGTGCCACATCTGATTGTGGGCCGTACGTTCTTACTTACCCAACGTACCCAACCAGCATTTCAATAATTAACTTGAATCATAGGTATTGTCGGGGGCATTGGAGTTGGACAGCTCACATCTACCATCGGCATCTATCATGCTGAAACATCTCAAGGTATACGCGAATTGTTTCCCTCTTTCATTTCGCCTGCTAAAACCCAAAAGCTCAAAACCGTGGCATGGTCATGTGCCTTGAGCTATCAATTGGTGCCACAGGTCTGCTACTCGCGCAATGGACCAATTACGGCTTCAGCAAGAGCGATGGCGCAATTGCATACCAATTCCCAATTCTCTTCCAAATGATATTCATCGTCGGCACTCTGCTATTTCTTCCGGTTCTTCCCGAGTCGCCTCGATGGCTTGTAGCGACAGGTAAAATCAGCAAGGCGGTGGATGCACTGGTCCGGCTCGACACCAATGGTAATGCACCCGACAGCCCAGAGATCCAAGCGTCTATCCATAAGATGGAAGAAGTTGCTCGCCTCGAGAATATCAGCGGAATTCTTTGGCTCAAGAGCATTGTGAGTGGAAAGCTTCAGGGTCGTTGAAATTAACTAACAATATGTCTCTTCGATAGTTTAAGGGAGGCCCGACTCAAAATGGAAAACGTGTGCTCATGGCATGCCTCATCAACATCTTTCAGCAGCTGAGCGGTGTAGGGACCTCCATCGCGGTAATGACTCCAACCTGCTAACAAATCGTTTCCAGATCAACTCAATCACCTACTATGTTCCGACGTTGCTCATCAAATTCATCGGCGTTGGGAGACCGGAGGCCCTCTGGATTGCTGGGCTGACATCAGTCATTTCGGCCATCTCGTCATTAATTGTGCGTTCCTCAATAACAAGTTGACTCAATCTCGTGCATTTACTAATTACTATCAGCCCGTCTTCACAATTGACAAGGTTGGCCGCAAGCCATTCTTAATCCTCGGAGCCATTGGTCAAGCAATCTGCTTTTTCGTTGTGGCAGGCGTGTTTGCTCACATGCCACCCGAAGACTCACCTCTTGCACGCACATACGGCATCACCATCGTCAGCTTTATTTACGCCTTTTTTGCAATTTTCAGTTCGTGCTGGCTTGGTCCGTCATGGATGTATGGGCCCGAGATTCTTCCCATGAAAGGGAGGTCTCATGGAATGGGTCTTGCAGTTGGTAAGTCCTTGCTTATTTACTCTGTGAAGTGAAGTGCTAATTTTACACCAAGTGTGTTACTGGTTATTCAATTTTTTGATCGGTAAGGCTGATACAATTTCCATCCCATTTGTTCTCAATTTCAAGAGCTCACCATTTATAGTCGAGATAACTCCTCCGGCTTTGGAAAATATCTCCTGGAAGTACTACATTATTCTTGGCATCTTCAACGCCTGCTTTGTGCCAATATTGTGGACTTTCTTTGTGGAGACAAAAGGGAAGAGCTTAGAAGATCTAGGTGTGTTCGATCCCTTCTTTAAAATGAATAAGAAACCTAACGTTAATGGATTCACAGACATATACTTTGCGAGGCGCTATCATGGTGAAGATGGGCGCCCAGATTATGTCGATACATACTTTCCTAGCGATGGAAAAGGTGATGGCCAGACAGAACATGTTGAAATGTCTAGAACAGCTTGAGATTCGTGACTAGCTTTAGGCTATAGTACAAATGAGTTTACTTCCCTTGGTCTCTCTTTTATGCCACTTCATCGAAAAAGAATTGATCAAACAATTCGTTGGAAAACCGTGTCTTCAAATCCTTCAATGTCCAGCCAGCTTCCGCTCCAATCTCTTCCAATATTTGCAGGAACTCCTTTCTCTCATCTTTGTAGTCGACCGACTTGAGTCGCTCAACCCATGGTTTCCCATCGACTTTGTAATCGTACCACTCCTTGGCCCAGTGGGGCCTTGTCCTAAGCCTTTCATTTGTCAATGGATTCTTCAGCGCCATCCATTTGTCCAAGACCTCCTGCGCAAATGGCGGCCACAGCTGCGACGCGCCCTTCAGAGTGAGGATCTCAATGCTACAGGTACCTCGCGTATTGCCACGCTGCGGCGCCAATACCACGTCACTTCCGCCCATGATGCGCATCTCAAGTGGCATACGCATAGGGCAGGTCTTGCTATATTTGTAGGTGAGGAGGATGGCATCCCACCAGGCCTGCTGAACGGGGGCATAATCTATCGGGCCAGCAGAGCTGTCCTTCTTGGCGACAAGAGGCATCTCAACCTCGACATTGCGGACTCGAACATTCTGAATCGCGCGCTGGAAGTGCAGGGCATCTGGCAAAAATGTTTTGACGGGCTTCCGGGGAAGTGAGAGCATGGCAGCGCGAGATATAAGCGTAACAGTAGCCTCGGTCATTCCAACAACATCGACGACCTTGTTGAGGAGACGGGCATTCTGCACAACGTTCATGGCAAAAGTCTCTATAAAAGAGACAACAATACTAGTAGTGTCTGGAAATGGTCTGACACCACTGGGTTCAGTGGTCGTGTTCCACGTGTTAACCCATGCATTATCGGAGTAGGGAAACCAGAACCATTCGGCATAATAGTCGTTGTTGGCGCGATTTTCAAAATCTTTCTGGTAGCTTTCCTTCTGCTCCTTTTTCAGGTCTTTCCAAGGCTTGAGTAGTGCAGGAGGGATCGATTTCTCATCCATGCCAGGTGGTGGGGGCACAGCCAAGATGACAGGCATCGACTTAGGCCTAAGTTCAGCGTAGGTCATGGGCTCAAACTCCAGAGTGATGTGCGTAACGACACCCATCAGACCGAAGCAACCGCTCGCTGCGCGTAGGTGTTCTGGCTTCTCAACGCTCTTTAACTCGCCATTCGCATCAACATATTCGATCTTTCGGACGAGATCGCTGAGGGTTTTGTGGCGTCGGCCTGCTCCGTGGCAAATAGGCGCGTTGCTCCCTCCCAATGTGATTTCAACCATGATGACGTTCAGAGGTATGGTCACTTTGGTGTTATTCACACACCACAAACGCAGTCTCTCATTGGTAGTGGCACAGCCAACGCGGACGAGCGTGTTGCCTTGGGTACGAGGTGTACCAGATGCAAATGAGATGTCTTCGAGTTCAGTGGGCTTTGACTGAGGGATGGGCAAAGAGAGAAGGTTGGGTAGGGTGTTGACGGTAGGCAGGTCTACCATGGAGATTAGGACCTGTCCGCTCCTCCCAAAGATTGGCGACCAGGAGTGTCCTAGAGATAGCATGTCAGTTATGATCTGATTAGACATGTGGGATAAACTGACGATATCCTGAGCATCGAACACTTAGGTTATGCGCTTTCGCAAACTTGACAATGATTTGGATTCCCAAGGTGGACCGGGGCACGCAGGTGATGCGAGGTTTATTGGTGATATTCTGACCCCAGTTTTTGAATTGCTCGTCCTCGTATACCTAGATGTAATCTGATCAGCCTATTGTATTGTCACTCACTATACGGCACAATCTTACCCGGATACCCCATCTGTCCTCATGAAAATCTGACAAGTCAGCCAAACTCTTAATGTACTTATCAAACCAAGCGCCATCATGGACGACAGCGTTTTGACTTAGGCCCTTGATTTCTGATACCTCACCCGATGCAATATGGATGACACGGGCTGCAGGCTGTAGCGTTGAAATTTCCTCGCGGCTGGCTAAACCTGGACCAAGAAGGAGGCCATCGCTGAGGCTCTCTGGCTCTTCGCCGCTCACAAAGCGCTCGATCTGATCTTTCTCCTCGCTGGTGAGAGTCTCTAGCGTCTTTGAGTAGGTCCCGTCAGTCTCGGAATCCTTGAACACTTTGAGGAGGCCCCGATAGAATTTAACACTATCGTAGTCGCCATCCGTAGATTCATAGTCAACAAGAAGCTCTTTCAATCCAGGGACCTCTTTTTGGCAAAATTCGGAGTCGGAATCGAGGTTATCGATGATGTAGTTGATACGATCATCGACGGGATGATCCCATGCTTTTGACTCGACCTCGGTGCTCATGGTGAAATTATTGATGATGGTGAATGAGCGAATGCTTTGGCTGGAGCGCCTTGAATCGTCTGCATGGCCGAGGGGTTCTATATATACATATTACACAAACTATCCAGGAGTGAAGTGAACTGCAGCCAGGTACAATACAACCCCACATAAGAATGGAGGTGCTATGCGATGGCAAATTCCGGTATCATGATTGGAATAGTGGCTCAGCTGCGTGCTGTTCCCACGTATCTTTTCGGGCATGTTTCCAATTGAGAGATATGTGGCGGGCTGAGAATCTCGGTTTATGCCTCCCTTAGTTAGCCTGGGGCGATGGAATGTGATAGATGTTGCAGGTGAGCACATTGTGGCATAGTCTGGAGAGCTGAAAGATGCAAGACAGGGAACGCTTCAGACTGTCCCACCACAGCTGACGTACTACGCGCTGCAGCTGGTAAGTAGGCACGGACCGCCAAAAGAAGCACCCCACCACAAGTTGGTGAACAAAGGTCGCCGCACTATCAACCCAACATTTGGTTCATCATGTCGCCATATCCGCCGTTTCAACTCATCGCAACATCCCAATGATTCTGTCCCATTTCCCTCTGCTGCACAAATAAGTTTTGTCTGTTTTCATTGAATTCACCATTCGGTCAGCACCACATCCCCTGGCCTCGCCCATGCTAGCACTGTCTCGGTTGATCTTAGCACCGCCTACGCGAGCAAAGCCCACAAAGATGCCCCAATCAGGACGTGCTTCCGCACAGCACCCTGCTGCAGATCGATAGTTCCCAACTTAGCGCTAAATGAGTTTCCAAATTGCGCAAGCTACAGTGCATTTGGCTCTGGGACACGAGTCCAGCGGGGCGTAAATATCGCCACGCGCTCCCCGATGGCCCGAGTCTTGAGTTTTGCTCGTGGCCTCGTCGACCAAAATTTGGAAGGAAGCCTGAATTTCCATATCGCATTTTCTTTAAATGATGTCTTTGAATATCATAACACATGCTTAGATTTGCCTAGCTAGATGTAGACTGTGATAGAGCTCAATCTGTACTCGAGACGTAATGAGCGGAGCATTGTGATGTAGGGGGAAGTAGTTTATTCCTAAGGATAAGACCCAGATGCTAATAAGCTAATAAAAAATAAATGCAACATAATAAAAGACTAATAAATAAAGAATTAAATTGAGAAGCATGATAACAGAGTACTGGTCTGCTAGGCATGGGATTTATTCAAGTCTCTAGGGTAGCGCTTTTTGCTGTGACATTTCTCAGTGACTCCACTCGCCAAGGAAGTCTACGCCACAATGTGGCTTTGACCAGGTTGAGATGCGTCCTGGCGAACCAAGTCAACCAAAAGTACGCGAGAAGGACGCCTTGTTTTGCTTATTTGGACAAAAGTACACGGCAACCATTCACGTGACGGAATAAGAATGTCTTGATGTAGTTAATTAGCTCGCGGACCATGGCTTGCCTTTCCAGAAATTCAATCAGCTGCGCCACATTGTCCCCCTTCCAACTTGTTTCTTGTCCTTCGTGCTCCCCACACAGGCAACGGCAGTATGGAGCAAGCCGACGAGACTCTGGAATGGGACAAGCATACACCCGAAATACTGGATCTATTTGTCTCCCAGAACAAGACGCTAGGCGATGTCATTTCGCACATGGAGAAGACATACAACTTCAAGGCCACGTACTGCACCCGCGCCCATGTCCATGCTGCGGCAGAGCTACAGGCTAAGCACATCTGATTCACAGCGAGAGACAGTACAAGCATCGGTTTTCAAATCTGAAAAATGTGCGCGCCAATGAGTGGATATGGATTGGCCAACAGATCCAACGTCGCGCAGCCAACGGGAAGGAGTCTGAAGTTTTCCTCTTCAATAGGCCATTGCCAGAGGAACGCGTCATCCGCGGAACAGCAAGGTACCGGAGTAGAATTACGGCGACAGTCTTGTCAAATGGTAATTTGGAGTAGCAGTTACTAGCTGTCATGTCTGACTCTTTCTAGATGTTCCTAATCCATCCCCGGATAGAATTCAAGTACGGACTCCAATATGTTCTGCTTTTGGGGCCATCTCGGCAACTTTACACAACCAAATATCCAAGACTGGAAATGATGGCCAAATTGAACAGGATTTGGTACTGCAGACCGACACCATGGAAATTGAAACCCAGTTTGACCGACAATATTGTAAGCTGTGTCAAGGTTTCGCCATGTGTCTTTAACTAATTGTGAGTAAAAAGTTTCCAGTACTCAAGGTGTTACGGGATTTGAGACTGAGATGGACGCGGGCTGGATGGACTTCAACGATGATTCGAGCACACTTGTTTTCGAACCAATCCTTCCGTCTAAATTCCAGCCCTGCGGTAAACGAATGTCGCCAATTTCTCAATTATTTGATTTCGATGTCTTTGGTGCACGCCCTGGATTCCAATTCATGAACAACCTACCTTGGTTCCAACTTCGAGCAATACTAGAGCGACCAGGTGAGTTTGTATTGACACAGGAGTTGATTTGGGGGCTGATGAATATTCCAGAGCACACATTTATTCCTTTGAATTGTTATGGCACTGTGAATATGTCTTCTCAATCAGCGACTCCGGGAGTTAGCCCGAGTCAAAACCGCATCGCCTTGTTAGGTTTACTGGACCTTTCGTCGGAAGATTCACCCCATCTATGCGCTGATGTCATCACAAAAAAGGCAGAACGATTGATACCATCCAGATATGAAGGAGACATACCCCGTCTGGTATCACGAATACTTGATCCGTCTCCTACCGATTCTACTGGACTGACAGGGGTTTTCGCCATCGCAGCCTATTTGGCATCCAACAATAAACTCGGAGATGCGCATATGGACTCATTCCTAAGCTGGGTGTTGGAGCAAAACTACTTGGGAGTCCTTGAGAGCATTCTGCAAGTGAATATTTCAACGATCAACGAATTTTCCAATCAGATTTTAAAGTCTGCTGCACGAACTCGATGTACTAAGTTGGTAACGTCGCTCATGAGCCGCGGTGGAAAGCTGGATAGCATGCTGTATCAAATCATGACTATCAACGATGCATACCTTTCCGAAATAGCTCTATCGCGAGCACATCCAAGTTTCTTTAAAGGGCCAGATGCAGGGAACCTATTTCACCTGCTTGTATCAATGAAACATTTCGAATTTGCCCAGTATCTCGTTGCCCAGGGCGTTAGCGCGGACTGCACCATGAAGATGCAAACGGCTCTCAACTCGGCAGTGGGACAACGCGACATGGAAACCGTCCGGTTTTTACTAAATCTAGGCGCTGACGTCAATAAAAGGTCGATGAGATTTCAATGGTACAAAGCCGAAGTCGTCACCCCCCTGATACAAGCGGCGATATCAGACGCTTGTGCGCTTGTACCTGTACTTCTGGAACACAATGCGAGTACTTCCTGTCAATACGAAGGGCAGGATATCTTGGATTGGTGTTCCCTAAACAGGAGAAAAATTTATAAGATTATAAGCGAACACATCCCGCTGAAAGAAAGGTGCTTTACGGTTGGAGATTTGGTCAATGCGGCACGTGAGGGCCAATGGAGTTTCGACAGTTATCTCCAAAGACACCAACAAGAACTCTCAAAACACAAGCTCGAAAAAGCCTTGAAGAGTTCTATTCAGAAAGGCTGGTTTGATGCAACACTAGTATTTCTTCATCATGGAGTTGATCCTAACTGCTATAGCTTGGATGAATCCCCTTTACATGCGGCCTTGAGTCTGTCTCGGAACTATCACTCATTTTGTGATCTTTTGCTAAAGCACAAACCTGACCTTGATAGACATGGTATCTTAAAAAAGGTTGTTCAAAAAAACGACTTCAGCCTTCTTCAAAAGTTTATCAACGCAGGCGTAAGCCTGGAAGATCAAGGAATGGAAGCTCTGGTTGAGGCTGCGGGTGTTGGAAATATCACACTGGCGGCTTTGCTGATACACCATGGTGTTAATATCGATACGCCAGGCCAAGAAATCAACCCTCTTCAATGTGCAGTGGCCAATGCAGATTTAGAAATGATTGACTTTCTAATCGACAAAGGGGCAGATATAAATGCCCCAGCTAGCATGAATGGTGGTCGCACCGCACTGCAAGAATCACTGGCGAGCGAGTCTACATATATCGCATTGCATTTAATAGACAAAGGGGCAAATATAATGGCACATCCTGCGTTTGTAGGAGGGGTAACTGCTCTTGAAGCTGTTTGCCATAACCATATGGACAAACCAACCGAACTTCAGTCGCTATGCAATATGCTGCTAGATGCCGATGCTCCAATCAATCGGCCAAATGGCAAGCCAAGTTCAGCTATACATGGTGCTATAAAAAAGAGGTGGCCCAAGATTGTCTCTCGTATGCTTGAACCACATCGCAATGCCATGATTACCTTGGCATGGTATGAGGAGACCGGAGCAATGAACGAACCCGCAGAGCCAAGAACACCGATTCAACTAGCGGCAGAAATCGGGGATATCGGCGTGTTGAAAATTCTACTTGACGCTGGTGCCGACATTAACGAGGCCCCGGCATTCCGGAATGGAAGAACAGCACTTCAGGCTGCTGCATCACAAGACGAACCAGACATGGAACTGATACAGTTTCTATTGGAAAAAGGTGCCGATATTAACGCAAAGCCGGCAACTATGGGAGGTATCACAGCCCTGCAAGGAGCAGCAATTTCCGGTGACCTAGTGTTGGCAAACAGGTTGATTGAGGAGGGTGTTGAAGTCAATGCGCCCCCATCACGTATAGAACGGGTATATGCTATTGAGGGAGCCGCCAAGTATGGCCGCCTGGATATGGTACAGCTTTTACTGAATGCTGGAGCTACTGGTAACATGAAGGATGGGACTGGCCTCAGGGAAGCCATCGAATTGGCAGAGAAAGGGGAGCATGTTGCTGTTGTAAATTTACTAAAAGAAGCAAGGCAAGAACGGGAACGAAACATGTCACATAAGGAGGGTTTAATATAGAAATCTTCTTGTTGAGTTAGGTCCGACTTGGTAATGACACAAGAGTCGTTTGGGGAAGAGGTTTATGGTGTTATTTTATGAGAGGAGTTTGGGTGATAGATTTCAAGCCTTAAAGATGAAAAACAAATCATTTCAAAGGCTAACCTACTGGGCGTGATCCACACTTATTCTATATTTTTATTATGTAGAATTATTACTGTTTACAGTCAGGTTAAATTTGTTTGAAATTGTTTGCTTCAAGTAAAAGGGCAGTTCTATGATGGTGAGATCTTAATGAATCACATCCGAAGATACCGGATCGTGCCCTTTAATCAGTACCTGTGATATGTAACACTAGGGGGACCTATATGATGTACCGGATAAACAGTGTCCATGCTGTAGCAATCACTGCCACCAAAAGGCATAATGTGACAATGGTAAACCACTTCACGGGCGTACGCCTTGTTAAAGGATCCGAGTTCGGGTCGAAAATGTCTGCCTCCCGGGCCTCTCTCCTCTTACGGGTCATGGTTAGGGCCTTGCCAATGTATTTGAAGTCAATAAAAATGTAGATGAGGCCGAGAACAAAACCCCATGACTTGATCCCAATGGCCATGAGTAGGACTTTGGAGTAGCCCATGTTTTTGGTGCCGTCCTGCAGCAGGCCGTACACAACATCCGTCTTTCGTTTAATCAGCTTCCTGTCTTACTTTTAAGTGACGGTTTCATTACTTACAATGGTTGAATTAGCATTGTTGAAAGCACGCCAGACGCCGTACGCCGTGCCCAGTTTATTCTGATCTCTCACGAGTAGAGGGAAGCAAATCTGCAATGGTAGGGCGTTGATGGTGTCAGCCAAACTCGAGAAGACGAGTGCCACCATTGGATGCACATTAGTGAACCCTAGCAGAGCGCACGAGATGATGAACAGGATGGGTGCAAAGGCGACGTAATGGAAGCGGTGACCATATCTATCAATGGCCCAGCCGATGACGGGACTGAGGATGATGCGGATGACCTTGCGGCCTGTGGAGAGGTAACCAGCCACGTCATCAGTATATCCCTTCATGGCGATGATGTCGGCCATGCTGACGTCGATGCCCCCAGCGCCTCCGTTCTGGATGATTTGGGTCGCGGGGAGCATGAGGAACTGCCAGGGTAGGCTGAAGAGTACGTTCCACCGAAATTTGTCGTGGTTTGACAACTTGCTGGCACTAGCACGACCAGAGGCGAGCCTGTAGTCCTTGGGGACAATGTGCCGCTCGAAAAAGACGTAAAAGATGTTGATGAGGAGGGAGACGAAGCAGAAGCAGGCGGGGATCCAAAAGGTCCATCCGTACCAACCTGTGCCGTCGCGGATGGGAACAGCACTCATGCCGCCCGCCATGCCGATGGCGTTGGACACAGCACCCTCGAGGCCGAAGATGAAGGCAAAGTCGCGGGCACCAAACCAATGGTAAAACATCTACAAAATGGGGTTAGTTAACCGTGACTAACTAGGGAAGATGTCAGCATACGAACCTTGTGTGTCGCAGAATCAAGGATTGCGACGCCTAGCCCAGTAACAATATTGCCAGCAGCAAGAACTCTCCAAATTCCAACCTGGACACCAACAGCCCCAACAACAGTACCGAGGAAGACGATAAAGGTGCAACATATGGTGACTGGGTTGGGTCCGAACCAGTCAAGAACGATACCGCCCAGAATGGGCAAGATGCTATTGACGAAAGAGTCTGCGCTGGAGATGATGCCGAATTGAGTATTGTTAATATCTAGCTCCTTGCGAAGTGTGCTTTTAAGAGGCCCAAGAGCGGCACTGGACCATTTCTCACCCATGGGAAGGATGACGATGCATGCGAGGGCAACCCATTTGTACTTCCACGGAATGTCTGGAGGAGGCATCTCCTGGAGCTCTTGGACGTCGTCTTCATCGTCAAGAGTCTTTATAACAGCACCTGGAGATTCCTTGATCCCCTCAGTGGAGGTTCTAGTCTTGGAAGCTTGCTCCATGGCTAAGGGGCTTGGCAGAGGTGATGAAAGCTGAAGCTGTTGAGGTAGATGCCGGTAAACTGCATGTGTGGTGACCTTCGCAAAGCTTTATATCGCCCTCCAGGAACCCCCACTCTGCGAATTTTGAAATTCTCTTGTCTTCATTGCGGTGCTCACATTGATCAATCTGATTAGCCCAGACGAGATAAACCAAGAAGTGGAGATGTTTGCAGATTCAGAGCGGCCGCCCCTAATCAGATCAGAGTTGAAAACAAGCTTAAAGCGAGCGGCCGCCAGTAGAAACGCGCACTAATCATATCGCAGCTTTAACAAGCTTAGTGCAATGGCCCGCTCGCTTGCACTCGGTAGCTCGACTCCGGGATTTGCCTCATGTAGCTGTCTTTATGGGGCTCTAATCCTTATGATGACGACATTGCTAATCACTCTGAGAGACGACTTACATCCTTTCGACATCACGTTAATACACCTTAGAACCTGGGAAGCCATTTTCCCTCTATGAGCGAATGTCACATATTCACAGTGTCGGTTCGGAATTAGAAACCTGTGATTAATATTGTTACGCTGGTGCTGACCCCCTCGCCGCCAAGGTCTTGGCGAGCCTCTCACCTTTTGTTCAGCGGGTCCATGTTGGGTCGCCTCATGTCGCGCTCGTATAGCCAGTAATTGCCTCACACGCAACGTGATAATTTATCATCTTTGATTATCGCTGACGGACTGGGAGGGATTAACACGGGGTTGAAAGTGGGTTTGTACCGAGTGACCCAGAAATAAAGACAGCCATGGATAGCGAATGCCCACATCGCACCCATCGCGCGGGCGCCACATCGGAAATGCAGATGTTTGGGAAAAGTCTTATCCGTTTATTTTTATTCTCTTTTTCTCAGAGCACTGTATAAAAAATTGAGGTAACTTTGTATTGCCAAGGGCTAATTCATAGTGGCTGTATGCCGTTGTTGGGAATTGGCGGTAAAAAGCTATTTCAGCCTCACTTACTACTTAACTGACCTCGCATCTGCACCAACTGGCAGGCTATCTTGCGCCTTGCATACAAACAGGTGCTTCGAAGGTGCTGATTCCTTTTTTATATACACCTTTGCCCTCTGTTCTACCAAGAGATGTTTCCGAACTCCAAACTCGGCCTCTGTGGTATGATGATCGGAATTCCATCTGACTAAAGGATTTGAAATCTTGGCAGCTGGGCACCTTATCAGTTTTAGGAAATCCAGCGCCCCAATACCCCCTCAATCCCCCGAACTAGTGCCCACTCCGTCATGCATGATCGGAAAAGCAACCGAGCCGCTAAGCGTGGGATGATCCTGGCTCAAATTCGACGTGATTGGGAACATTGATCTACTAGGGGAAAATTCAATGCGTGTTGATCAATCACTCTCCTGATAATCAAGGAGTGATTACAACATGGACGAAATGTTGTCTACCGAATTATTGTTACTCTCCACAACATTTGAGGAACAAACTGGACATTCTTGAAGTGTCGCAGCCGCGGAAGTAAGCAAAACTAGTACTGACAACACTGCATTGAGCCATACCAATTAATGTCAAAGAGAATCATGGCGAAGGGCGTTCGTCATGTCCCATCTATCCCCTGGCAACCTCGGTCAATCTTACGTTGAGCGGCTTCTTTTCCCATACCGCATATAGATTCTGATCTTCCCAATTCTCACTATCTTGAGCCAGCTCCAAGTCAAACTTCCAAAGTAGGCGGGCCAGCATTAAGGGCATGTCAGCTTTTGCAAGGCTATAGTTACAATTCTCGTTAGCGGTTTCTGGTTGCTGTGCAATAACGGCAGGATTCATGGCTTACTTTTTGCCAATACAGTATCTTGGGCCAGTCGAGAACGGTTGATACATGTCCTTGTTATCGTCCGCATATCGAGGGTCGTCTAACCATCTCTCCGGGGCGAAAGTGTTTGGATCGCAAAAGTGAGATGCTGACCTAAACGTGGTCCAATGTGCAACAGAGACTGTCGTCTGTTGGGGAGGTAGGCAGGGTTAGTCGGAGCAATGTCTGAAACCGCTGTGCTGTAACCTACATTTTCTGGGATCCAGTAGCCACCAATGGAGTCGCCGCCACGGGGAACCAAGCGGAGCAGACTGACTGCTGCGGGGGGGTCTAGGCGATTGTCAGTGTTGGTCATGAACAAGGAAAGAAGTAAAGAGGTGTGCGGACACATGCGAAGGCCCTCCTTCCAGACGGCGCGTAAGTACTCAAGCTGAACTGCTCGAGCTACTGTGATATCATCCTCATTTTCAAAGGACGTCCGGATCTCATGGACAAGTTTGCTGTAAACAGTGGGATTTCGGAGGATATAATACGTCGCGCCACATAAACCTGATGACGTGGTTTCGCTTCCTGCTATGACAAGTAGATTCGAATTCTCTTTGATTTCCTCCGTGGACATGCCCTTTTCATCATTGTTGCGGATAATGTACGACATAAAATCTTCCCGGGTCGTATCTTTGCTCTCATATCGTTGTATGGCCCTTTGAGCGCTAAATTGGAAGTGGTCCGCAGCGCTCTTTTTTATACGGGCCGGCATAAATTTGGCCGCAATATTTGACAGGTTGAGACGCTTAAATACCTGCCTGAAGGGAATAACTTTGACAGTCTCAAAGATTGTACGCACCCATGGATGATATTCGCCATTTTCGAGGCATCCAAAGGACTGTCCTAATGCCAAGTCGCCAATCAAGTCAAATGTCGCAAAGTTGTACCATTGGACCAAGTCAACAGGTTGCTCCTTTGCATGTGCTCCAAGATTTTTAATGAACAAATCAGCATAGTGCTGTATCACAGTCTCTTGGTTGCTCAGCGCGTCGGCGGTGAAAGCATGGTTGGCTACCCGGCGAAGACGCGTGTGTTTCGAAATAGGAGCATTGAGTATGTGGTAGGCTTCACGGCTGCGCTGATAAGAGGATGGGTCTTTTTCGTACCTCTTGTCCCCGTCTGTATCGTAAGCATAAATCTTTTTGAATGCGTCGTCGGAGTTGAATGACACATCTCTCGGACTGCATCTCACGACTGGGCCATATTTCTCGTGAAGCTCTGTCAGAACCCGATGCCAGTCTCCTTTAACGAGATGATAGAGATATGGCAGTTGCGAAACAGCATAGAGCTTGGGGCCAGGGACCTTGGAGAGGGGATGTAGGAAGAGATTGTATAAGCTGGAAGCGAGTGGCAGAAGTAACTATAGTCATCTCATCAGTCTACAGCAACTTGTTGGGAGGTTCATTCACTGAATGGCAAACCACATGAAGACATACCACGGCGACTAGTGCTAACAAAATAAGTGCGAACATGGCAGCGATTACTACAGCTATGCGGGGATTGGTTAAATTGGAGGGGGGAGAATGGTTCAATGTCGCTTGCTTGGTGCTTTTATAATCCATTGCCAAGAAGCGGGGACAACTATCCGCTGGTAATCCTTACCCTAACTGTGTTGTCAGGAGGCAATTGGCTGTACCTATCGGACACTTTTGTATGAGACATCACGGACCCAATCGTAAATCGCGGGAAAACAATCCAACTTTCCTTGTTGAACGAGTCGGTGAGTAATTTGTGAGACAGTCACGTCATTTAACATAGTCAACTGACTTACTAGTCTAGATAAAATGCATCGATTGGTCCAGTTAACTGGACGAAATAAGCCACACCTATCTGCCCCTCTTTTGGCCTGTATCTTCGATTGCCTTTGGCAATGGCCATGCGATGCGCGAATAAATAAAAATTAAGCAAGTTATGTCTAATATACATAAAGTCTAAGACTAACAGATCCTGAAATCGCAAAGTGAGGGGAGTCGAGGGTTGAATTACGGGAGTCTATTAGAGCTACTACTAGTTCGTGAGGTGTAAACCTAAGCACACATTAAATGTGAACCTTTATCAGAGTCCTAATTGGCAAGAGATTGTCCTCCGTTAGCTCCTTTATGACAGCGTGTGGTCATATGGCCTATTCTGCATATTCCCACATTGTAGCGACTCAGGCTAGGCGTATTGAGACTCTTGTACGATCACCACCAAGCAGACGCATCTCGCAGCAAATGAAACATGGTTAGGCTGCAAGACTTTAACTTTTTGTGCTAGAAATCAGAATTCAAAGTGTTAGGACTATGACTCAACCCGCCAGAAGCTTCGCATTGGCCCAATGCAAGTCGTGCCACGTCAAGGTACAGCGAGCATACGGGCGGTTAATAAAGCGGAGATGGCCTGCTGCACATCTCATAATCTGGAACCTGGTTGGTCCTTTTCTATGCGCAATTCTGGGCAGTGCGGCTTTTTTCCGCCGGCGGAAATGCACTCGCTTACTGATTGGGTGGTGACGAATCCTTCCAGTCTGACGAGGCTGGGCAAACGCCGCACTTGACTCAAATCCCCACTCATTTTCGTAAATTGTGTCATCTCCAGCCGTCGTCTGCGGAACGTCACCGTACCCTCAGATGAGACTGGTGCAATCTTGACGCACAGCCGCGAGTCTGATCTATCATGGCCGGCGTGTTGGGCTCTTTGTCCAATGTCACAGATGCGTTGGATGCTGTGGCCAAGGGGGCATCGTTCATCAGAGGGATTAAGGAAGTCCAAGAAGATTACCAAGATTTACGCAACGAGGTTAGTTAGGCTTAAGCTTTTGGACTATTTGTAGCACGTGTTACAGGAACAGCCTGACCATAAAAGCAGATAGGTCATCTCCAAGCTTACTTGGAACGTGCCAAAAAGAATCTCAACGCGTCGTCATTGGCCGAAGCCTGGATGCCGCCTATCGTACAAGAGTTACAAGACATATTGAAACAGCTTGAAAAGATTCAAACTGATATACAAGACCCATCGGAAGACGATGAGTTCCGGGCAAGCAGACGAAAATGGTTAATCGAGAGCAAGAGGATTGAAAAGCTCGTTCAGCGCGCCAGAAACGCAAGAGTAATGCTCTCTGAGGGTGTTCAGTGGCAAATGCTAGAGCAGATGGCTAGTATGGAGATTAGCAACATCAGCCTGGCTAAGCAGTTAATGACGATTCAGGAGTGAGCGAATATGCTAACTACAATGAGATTAGAATATTGCTGACGCTATTTTAGAACCAGTTCCGCAACACATGTCACCATGAGGCTTCTCTCTAATAGGTCCTGTCCTAGCGTGGTGATACCTGATTCGCGTATAATCCAAGAACTTAGTGACACAGATGACACAGAGTATTCGGATTCAGACAAATCCAGTATCGAGCCGATTCAAAAGCAACGTTCGGCTGTTGAAGTGCGTCGTCCTTCTCAGCGCACCTGCAAGATTTCGGAAAATCGCAGTGTATCAGAAATGAGAGGCTTCCCCACCAGAACTCGCGAATGTGTTGAAGGCTGCAAGTGTTCGTGCCATACGAAGCCATCTCATGTCGAAACGCCAGTGTGGATTCGGCAATTGGTAGGAACATTAAACGTGAACTACCGGTCACGTCCTGAGCTGAAGCAGTGGGATTCAAGATGCAAGTGCGATAGGGGAAACTTGCTGTTGGTGGATTACCGGCCTCCCACGTGGCTTTGGGGCACAATATTGAGTATCAAGGCATCTTACACCGAGGCTGGCCTGTACTTTGCTCTGCGACCTGCCAGATTAGTAGGTCTGGAAGATTCCTTGTGGACCAAATTGGCAGGGTCAGCAGAGGGACTGAAATATCATTTAAAACAGGGTTATGTCATCTATCCCGACGATAGAATGGAAGGTGACATAGATTTATTTTCCGTAAGTACATCTCTTGTTGGCAAAGTATTTCCAATGTCGAGGCTAATGATACATGGTACAACAGCAAGTTCTTTATACCAATAATTACGACGTCCTTGAACTATTGTTAGAAATCTGGGGAGATCTGCTGCCTCGGAAACACTTATCTATGTAAAATCAGCTCCCCTATAATCAAGGCGTTGGTCACTGATTTGTTACAGGCAGGTGTGGTACAGGGCACATTGGCATCTAAGAAATCGTTGGCTCGACGATCGACAGGTATTCCTATTGAAGAAGCTGGCTTCGTATGTGGATGATGAGCCTCACGTGGGGAAAGACTTGGTCATGTTGCTCGAGGCAGCCACGAAAGGGTGTAAAGACAAGACCATAACTCAGCTCATTGATCACACTACTGTGAACGATTTTGACATGACTGGGTATGCGGCTTTGCACCAGGCCGCCAACTATGGCCAGGCGGACGTGTTACAACAGCTTATTGACGGAGGTGCCGACGTCAACGGAAAGAGTGCTTGGGGAACGACGCCGCTCATGTCGGCTGCCCACAGCAATCAACCGGATTGCGTACGTCGATTGTTGTTAGCCAAGTGCCGCATCATGGAACGTGACAATACTGGCCAGACAGCGCTGCATCACGCGGCCGAAGGCGGCTGTGCAGATGGGGTGCGGTTACTGCTACAGCATGGAGCACTACCAGCAGCAGTTGATGTTTGGGGCCGCACACCGCTACATGAACTAGGATTCTCTGAAGCGGATTCAGCCACGGTCAAGGCAACTGTCAAGCTATTGATCGAGTCTGGTGTCAATGGCGATTCCAAAGATAACCATGGAGAATCCCCGCTAGTTCTTGCAGTTTTCCAAAACAAGTTGGCTTTGCTCCAGGGTCTGATTGAGGCCGGCTGTTCTTTACCCTCGAACGTGCTGCGATATGCTGCAACCTATAGCAGTGTCGAGGTGATGGACTTTCTAGCAGACCAAAATCTGTCCGGAATCGACGTTCATCTTCAAGACTCTTATCAAGCGACGCCGTGGGATTATTTCATATGTTGCATCAATGCTACATCATACACTCTGGGGAAATACAGACGCCCCAACTTGGAGGAAAAGGAAGCATTTGTTAGACTTTACACAAAAGCCCGGGACCATAATTTGCGAAGAGACATCTCCGTCTTACAGCAATCTCTCGATTGTCTGTCCCAGAACAACAGCACAGTGGCTGCTGACTACATTTCTGGGCTAGCTGTCGCCAAGTCTGAGGCATGCAACTATCCAGTTGCGTCTTTCTATCGAGGAATCGCTCAAGATATTCGTTCTGGGAACCTAGACGCGCCAGCCCACGCAATCCAGGAAGAAATCCAGCAGTTGTCAGATGAAATTCTTGTCTCGCCATGGAAGCAGCCCTCTCGTTTTGACATCTACTGTCCAGGTGTGAGCGAGGACGAGGATAGTGACGACTCTGAGTCTAGTTAGCTACACCCGTCTACATTAACTAACACAGCTGACGACACTTCAACGCGCGCCCTGGTTTGAACAGTGTTAAAGAAGGGCCAACCAGTTACCCACTCCATAAAACCCCACTTTTGGCTTTTTTTAATGTCTCCCTGGCAGTGACATTTGAAGCGAGAGTATTTTAGAAATGTAGGAGATCAAAGTACAAAACTTTTAGATAAAAGGCTTCAGTCAGCAAGTAAATACAATTAAATACGTTCACTTTCTGTCACCTCGGGAGAACTTTTAAATTGCAAAATGGGAATACATTGAACATCCTATCTCTAAAAATATTTACCATTCTGCATCATCATAAGTGTGGCGCCATTTTTCCGCTCCTAATCCATCATGTATGTCACAGGGCAGTGGCATCGCCGTGCCTTCTGATATACCTTGACCACCGTGATCGGGGCAATAGAGAATACAAAGAAGAGGTGTCGTATGACAAAGCAAGAAATGAATGTAGCAATGAGTGACGAGCTCATTGCTACTAGAGGGCAACCCCATCGCCGGCGAGGGGTGAGGGCCTTTTGTTCTTCGGTAGTACACTTTCGACGATACCGGTAATATTGTCTCATGACTAATTCATCACTGATTCATGAACAAGCGCGGGTGATAGCGCGGGAGTCATCCATCAATCAACTGCCGTTCGTAGTGTGCAGGCCGTCGATCAAACGGTTGGCCGCACGAATTGACCTGTGAAGACCAGTGACTGGCAGGCTCCTTCACCTTAGTCGTATAAGCCTGACCCACGGGATGTTCTAGAGAACGGGTGGCCAAAGTAATAGAATTCACCAGCAGTGTGGACTTCTCTCCCTTACTGCTGGCCTTGGCATAGCAACATAACCAGCATTATTGGGTGCGTGAGGTCTGAAAATTGTGTCATATAGGACCAGGAGCAATGTCTCGACTGGACTTAGATCTCGAGTCTATATGGTTTTTGTCCCACTGCTGAGATGAACCAGTATTGGCAAGAGCATCATCCAGATGATCTCGCATCTAGAACATTGAAAAGCTCAGAGGCGGCTTTCTGTATGTGGCCAGGCCAAGAGAATTGTATAGCATATCCGAAGAGTACAAGATTGTCTCTAACGGAACTGGAATGCCATGTAGTTCAGGCTTCACTCAGCCTCCTTGGGCAGATGCACTGGTGCTGGCTTGATCAAATCCATCAGGTCGAAAGGTGATGACCACCTTCGGTGTCCTTTTTGGTACGATTGTCTCATCAACGAAGCGCGTGAGAGACCCGTCTCCACCCCGTCCGATGCCTCTTCCTCCTCCGGCAGCTCCGGGATGTCGTCGAGCGGGGCAGGAATGTATTCGGGTGCAGTCGCAGGACGGGGCTCAAACGCCGGCTCTTCGTAGATGACCTGTGCCTCAAAGGATGTCTTTTCAATCGACTTCTTTTCGTCGGCGATCTGCAGATCTGAATCGTTTTGGAGATCTTCCAAGCTGATGGTGGACGAGGAATCGGACTCGGGGCTCGGCTTCTCACTGTCGCCGGAACAGAGGCAGAAAAATTGCAGCATCGAGGTCCAAGTGGACGGTGCGTTTCGGTCGTTATCGGCAGGCATTGTCGTGACGGTCCCGAATATTCCAGCGCTGATGTTTCGTGATAAAGTCGTGGCGAATGAAGAATCAGAATGTAGTGTCGCAATGTTGTACTCAAGGAGATGCAGCGCAGAAGAGACGAAGTGGATAATTCGTGTACTAAAATGCGACCGTCAAGGTTCTGCAGGATGGAGAATGGAACAAAAAGAACAAACGGGGAAGAAGAAAGAACTCAAGGAGAGTATAAAGTAAGAATGGATGCTATCCCCATTATGCAGAGCATTGACGGACAGGGAAGTAATTATAAGACGTGCGCCGATGCAGGGAACAAAATGCACTGGCAAATGCGGCAGCAATACATCGGGAACGCCGGACGGTGAGCAGTGACGTTTTTTTCAGGCTAGCATCCAGGTGGCATCCATGCATCATCCGTGGGGACGACAGGAACCGACATGGCGCAATTCGGGGTCGCGCCAAGGGCGCAAGCCTGGGGGCTAAGTAGTACTGGCACGTCCTGATACAATAGACCCTGGCTTTAGCGGGTTGGCATGCTGAGGCTGAGACTTAGTGGCCGGTTGGTTGTGCAGAGTTTCTCTGGGTGTTTCTTGTTCCATTGAGGGCATTCATGGCAAGGCACGCATGGCATTGCTCAATGTCAGGCCAGGACACCCCAGATGTGCAGCCCACTCAATCTCAGACTCGCACCCAATGCAACAGGCAAGAATAGATAGCCGTCATTCTGCCGTCTCCATCGCCATATTGCAGGCAGCCTATATTTAGCAGTGGTGGCGCTAGTATGAAGCCCAAGCGCGGTGGCCGTTTTATTAAGGGGCAGGGACCACAAACGGTGGTGCAAGGCACTAACGACTTAGCCCTCCAACCCTCCAAAACACCGACCGTATTGTTTTCCGCTTCATCCTGCAAGGTATGCAGCCGAAGCCGTCCATCTGCCAGAATCCAAAGTTGCTGCCCTCAATTGTGAGCGGGCTCAGTTCTTCTCTCTTGCCCAGAGCACTCTCTCGGCACCCGTCGCACGTGAGCATAAGACCATTTATGCAGTTTAGCCTTGTTTCCATTTGCCCGAGTGGAAACGCGACCGGGCCTCTCTCGCGGTGATTTGTTCGGCCCCAGTTTAATAAGGATGATTGCCGGATCGACACTGGGATAGGCCTGCGCACATTTCTCAAGCATTTTGAGGCATCATATCACGGTCAATGGGAATAAGTGTTTGGATGTGCTTCTCGCGTCTTTGTGTTGCAGAGTCAAGTCGTGCCGCAGACTCGCGTTGCTTCAGGTTGATCTATTGATGATCGACGTCTTGGGCTCACTGTCCCGTCTGAAGGGGTCTGTGTAGCGTGGCAGAGGCCATATGTTCGCGTCACAGAAAAGTCTCCATCACAACGAAAAGGTTTCCATTTTTGACACCCGTTCCTCGCATGTAGGCGATCATGCATTCGTACAGATCGTCCGACGGACCGTTCCCAATAGACACGCCCTACCGGAACGTCAATGCGCTAGACGCTTCTCCAGGCCTTCTAGCGTGGGCTGAGCAATGGCGCCGGCCCTGTGGCTTGGGGTTGGTGGCACCCGTAATTTGCCCCTCCCAGATCCTTCCATCTTTGTTAGGAAAGGGAATTGCCCAAGAAGGCTGATGGAAGATTATTCGGATGACTGCTTGAAGAGTAAGCAGATGGGTTGGCCATAGAGAAGGCCAGGAAGCGGGCCTGCACACTGGGGTGTACTCCACTCTTGTCAATAAGCCTCGTAGGCTGTGATTATCTCACGCCAAGGATCTCACTAACCAGCCAACACTTCAACAGCTGAAATATTCCCTGTATACTTGTACAGGGCCAGGGTGATGAACACAAATGCTAGAGATTAAGCAGCAAGGTATAAGGTGAGTCAGCCTACCAGACGCGTCACGTTGTGTTACAAATGGATCCAATTTTGATTCGCAAGAGGTCTTACCCTATACCATCGTTAATTTATGTACGTGTTTTTGTTGACCTCGTCCTCAACATGAAATGGAAAATCATAAATAGATATGACGAGTCTATTTCAAGCTAAATTCTACTGGTTACTGTGATAGAAAGATGATTAGGGTGATATCCTTACTTGTCAGATAATGTTTCTCAAGAACGCTACCTAAGTATCATAATACGGACCCATGTTCCCGCACTTGCTCTACAGGGAAACGAATCCTCCCCAACACCGTGCCTCGTGTTTGTTCTCAAGAAACATATTTTCCAAAATTGGTACGCATAAGACGGATGATAAGTGAATAAAGAAAAACGGCAATAGAGAACAACTCTCAATTTCAGGTCCCCAGACCCACTTTCGCATTTTCGCACACGGAATCCCCATCTCGCTAAGCTTGGACTTTCAGGAACAAAATTTTCGTATTCGGGGCCTTAAATATTTTTATTGGGTCCTTTGTGCGTTAGGCTTCTATCAGAATCATCATGGAGGGGTGTTTGGGGTTGCATGGTGATGACCCGAGTTGATCATCATACCATTCAATCACTCAGACGCATAATGAATGAACCACTCGAAGAAGGTGTAAGAGAGATGAGATTACCGCATGATGTGGTGTTGGGAAGGCAACAAGCTTAACTAATCATGTGGTCTAATTCTTTTTGCTCATAGAGTTACACAAAAAATGTTGGATGAAGGGAAAACTATGAAAGAGCTTTAACTGGTTTTTGTGATGTACATTGCCACAAACATGCGTTTCATAGAACATGGCAATTGCCATGTGCACTGCAAGGTAGATAGCCATGGGTGGAGCAGAGGTGAGAGAACCTGGGCACAGGGCGTGGGGCACGAGGTGTGGAGTGTTTTGACCACAGGGATCACAAACAAAACAATTGGAAGAGTGGTCAAGGCGTTTGTCCAAATGACCTCCATAATACATAGTAGGTGAGGTATTATTCGATTGACAGGGTTCTCCAAAACCAAACTATACTTATCTGTAGTATGAACCACAGTTTTCATTGTTTATTGATGCTGTGGCTCACCTTGGTGGCGTGGTTAGTGAACGTTTTCCTCCAATCCCATTGGCGTTATTTTGCAGGTCTCAATTAACATTTATTCTGATCCAATAAGCCTCTCATATGATATGCATTATGCCAATTTTGGAACAGGTAATACTAGGATAAAATAGAAGAAATCGCGTGGAGGCATTTCAAGTAATCAGACGTGACTAAAACGTAGTGGTGGCGAGTGCTCAGAGCAGGTGGGGCGGACATGGCGATCGTAGCACAGCAACCACGGGCATCTGGAGGATATCACGGGCACTAGGATAGGGCCGAAAATGTATAAAGTTGTTACGAAGTAGCAAATAATGCGGTGATAATTTCTTTGAGCGATCAAGCCTCTGAGTATGGCACCCTCTAACGGTGGTTAGCCGTGCGGTAATTAAACTACAGGCAAGGCATTGTCTGTGACCCAGTCAAAGCGTCGATCTTGATCGGGTTACATTACACATCATGCACTCCATCTTCGAGAGGACTCTATCAAGAGGGCCATGGGGATTCCTTTTGAATGGCCATGAAAGATCGGGATTTTATCTTTTCCTGTCCTTTCGTTCACGTACTACTGGAAATACTCTAACGACTTGCATGACATGCATGCTGTCGATTGCTGGATTGCGCCTACGGAATGGTCTCTTGATCCATATAGTTAAATGGACTTTGAGATAGAGTTCGTGACTTAGATGGCTCGCAGATCATGTTGAATCATGGAAATGAATACAAAATAATGTGTATTTCCCCTCTATGCCCGTGCCTCATAAAGAGTAATCTAGAGTTCGACAAAGCTTTAAATCACTTTGGTGCTATGTAACAACGTGGTGGATAACTAACGGCAGCCTCGACATGTTTGCTACTGCCCATTTCATGGCGCTTTTCATTCTGAGACTCATCGCCTCTCTTCCCGCGTTTGCCTTTTTCGTGATTGTTCTGATGCCCCATTATCTTGTTTATTTCCTCCTTTAAATTTTCCTGTGGGTAATCATGCATGTAGCGAAACCCAAGATGAAGATAAATGAGAACGGAGATGTACTCTGTGAATAAACACATTAGAGCATAGGCGCCTGCTTGGCCCAAGACTGGACTCCATTTTATCGATGAATTATTTATTATAAATTCGTCGAGCAGTCCGTAAATGGTTCGCATAATGATTGTGAGCATGCTCATCAATGTCAGGTCCACGTACTGTCAAATTCAGTCAGATGCACTCATAGACTCCACAGCCAAAACACCTTACCATGAACCATGCACCAGCAATGCGCCCCCCCTGTGTATGGAGATGTATTATCTCTGCGGCCAGGAACGCCACCAAGGTGGCCAGCACCAAGTTTCCAGCCTCAGCTACATGCTTTGCGATTTTGACGAGTGCATCGAAGCTGCTCAAAGCACCACTGGCCACTAGAAGTGCGGCTGCAACCAGAAACGGAATTGGGATAATCCTCAGGAAGATACGAGCTCGTGGATTCGGATCTTCGCTTGCTTTTAAACTAATAAAATAATTGATATATGGTCATCCGGGCAAACTGTTTTACTTACATAATATGGATAAGCCCGACAGTGCATATGAGGAGGGGGATGACGCCAACATTGAGCAAGACGGTTGTGGCGATGACCAAATCGTTGTTCTCGCTGACATCTTGTAGAATGGTCAAAATGCCACCTGCAAGGCGCACTTTTTGGGAGATGTTAGCGACGTGCATGGGGGCACATCACGGCAACTTACTGAGAGAAAACAAGATGAGAGTAGACCACAGGAAGCGAGGGCTATATTTGCCTGTGCGGAAGGTGACGTAGGTCGCAATTGGAAGAACAGGAGCATACAAGACGACTTGCGAGATTGCGACACACGTACGGCGGTTGACCATGCTTGGGTTGGATCATGGGGATGGTTTGGAAGGAATATTGGACCAAAAGTTCAAAATAAGCATGCGATTCATACGACCAGGATCATAGGGCAGTGAGGGATTTATAATTACAATTCCAAAGAGACTACTCTTTACTCATGTTCCAGGAGCATTTGTCCCGCATCGGTCTTGAAGATGTCCTTCTGGTGATGAATGAGGAATAGCGCAGCCATTCCCGCTTCGGCAATCCCGCATTACCAGCTGTGACGCAGGTCGACACATGGATTTTCAGGGTCATGATGATATTCATCAAAGGTCACTGTGCATCTGGGTTAGCCTCTCCATTAGGGAGAAAGTTAGAATCCACAGAGGCAGTGTGATTGGTTGGGAATGGCGATCTCGGATGTCACGTCTTAGAGTTGCGGCACGTCCCACTGTTGGTGGGCCACGCAAAGGCTGCTGAGGAATTCCTAAACCCAACTCGTATGAGTGGCTTTGGGAAGAAATGCAAAGTATGAGGGAAATGGCGCAAATATTCCTCATTGTGTTCTCTTTTGCCACTCTGAATCCGACCGGATCAATCTATGATTATTATATATAGGAAGCCTAAGGTTGATTCTACCAGATTCTTCTTCCTGTTCATCATTGTCACCAAGTTCATGCCAGAATGTAATGTATGTACCCCTTCATTATATATTTATCCTCTGTTTCATATATGCTCCGTCTGACGAATGTGTAAGTAGTATGGGGAATGATCACACACTGGGAACTCAAGCGTGCACATCTTTTGATACCAGTATAGGCCGTCATACCTTAGTATCAGTGTCCTGGCCAATATTTGCATAATCGCACTGAAAGATTTCGATATTCATGCGCCAAATAAGGAGAGTGAAATAAGTATCCGAGTATGGCTAACTCATATTGTAATCTTAAGGCGACGCGTAGTTGGAACCCATGGCCTGATGCCAGCCGTTCTCAACATAGAGTGTTGATGTGGACCAGGGACTCTGATTTCTGGCACTCAAGGAAATACGACTTTCAACGTCAACTTCTTTGAAGACTTGTATGCTCCTGTTGGCAGTTGTCAACAGCACCTTCAGAATTGGTCCACAGCGAGGCTGAGTAGTCATCAACTGTAGCATGTGCACAACCAGGGACAACTCATCTTGCCATCCTTGCAAACATGTCTCAAACTCCGATATGTTGTCGAGAACAACGTATACCGTTATATCTGAGGGGAGCAACATCAATAATTCCTGGAAGAGCTGACACAATGCGTATAGATCATGTTGGGCGATTCCATTCATCAAATACTCGGGAAGTTGTAGAAAAATATTTTGTTTGTCCTGTCGCTGCTTCATAATGAGCTGAGAAATAAGGCTCAAAAGCATGCCGCGACATCCACTCATTGGATCCCTCGGGTTTGTGTGCAGGCCGCAAAAGTGGGATAGGATAAGCAAACTAGACGACTTGCTCATGCTTGCAAAGGTTGCAGATAAAACCGAGAGGGGGGAGATCTTTCCCAGGCTATAGTCGCCCAAATGACCTTCAATCAAAATGAGGTCTGATAGGCTGGTCTGTACTTGAGCCCAAACCGTAAATCTGTTCATTTGTAGTAACCAAGCTGCTCGTGAAAGAGCGTCTCCTTCCATAGAGCTGCTAGCTTTGAGAACCAGCTCCAGGTCTTGTACGCAGAAATACGAGTCGGATAGACCAAGCATCATGTAGATGTCATCGTAAGAAAGTGGTATAGTTAGTTCTGGTAAGGCGTGTGCGATATGAGGGTTTCTCCAGTAGCCTTCTGGAGACTGACCGTGGTGGTATTCGGGAATGAAAGAGATGGAGTGGCATTGACATGGGTCTATCCCTCCACTAGTAGGGCTATAAATTAATGGAGGGCGACGTTGGTTACCCCACATCATCCCTCGCAAAGATTCTTGGATCCCATAAAAACCAGTACGAAACTGAAGCTGATAAGACTCCAAAGACTCCTGCAAATTCTGGCTGATTCTCTCAACAAACGAGTGCGTAAGCTGGTCTTGCTTGTCGTAATAAGCAATTGCACTGCGCTCTAACTTCTGTTGCATATCCTGAATCGTGTTGAGTTCATGGGCTAGCTTGGATATTTCTCCTTGTGTTTTCGAAACCTCCTTGTTGATTATTTTCGTTTCCTCAAAGGCTGTCACCATCGTCTGGGCCCCAAGAAAGTTTACCTGCACTGTAACCCTCTGGGAAGCCCTGGTGACGAGTTCAAGGGTGCGGTCAATAGATGACGCTTCATTCTCTGGATGCTGTTTAAACAGTCTTTTGGGAACTAAATTTGCCTTGGTCAGTTATTCTACAAAGGATTATCTGAAAGGTAAGAATATTCATACATGTGTCCTTTTGCTTCCGTAGCAATATTTCAATCAATTTTGGGATTTCAACTTTCAATACAAAAAAGAGCTTTTCAACCAAGGTGTGAAGACTATCGTCATTGGGATAGGCTCTTAGAGCATTGCACGCATTAGAGAAGGTGATTGGGATATCTTCAAAAGCTGCTAGAATACGATCAGAGTTCTCAATACGCTTCTCGATAAACTTCCACGTTTTAGGTCAGTACGAAGACTTGATAAATGCTGGAGAAGCTTGTCACGTCGTCACGTAACCATGGTGGCAGCACCTTAAAAATAGTTTTTAGCCCTCCTCGTAAGATACTTAGGCCATCCTGATCTGGTATCGTGTCGGCCAATAAGTGCAGTGTGGCGACCAGGCCTTTGTTTCTCGTCATAGCACGTAATTTATTGTTGTCCTGTTTCGATTGATGTTGTTGTCGCGCCGCTTCCATGGAAATCAGGACGTCTGCCCAAGAGCAGTCTTGCGTTATTGTGCTCAGGTCTATATTCAATTGTAACTGATTATTTAGATGAGCGACGCTATTTCTGATGTCTCCTGTTAGAATTGCTAATGAAAATAAGCCCCAAAACCGAAGACCTACTGGTGCGTTGATGGCATATTGCTGGGCCTGGCGGCGTCTGCCATGGTCGTTTGCGTGCTGGTCACAATAGCAATGGGATGTTGCTATTCTCTCGGCGCTGGAAAGTCTCAAACAAAGTTTCATTCCGTTTGGATAGTCGACGAAGTGGTGACTTGCCCTTTCACTTGTGAAGGCAAAATATTGCATTTTCAGCCGATCGACCGGGAATGAGGCAAATTAAGCCCCGTGAGGCAATGACGTATGCCACAGCAGCCGTTGTGAGGCAACCAGAAGGGCGGCGATTGGTTTTGGGTTCACCGGAACAATACATCCAGCGGTAAGTGATACGCAACTACCTCCACTAGCCAATGTAAACGGCTGCACAGCCAACCATGTAGAGTATGCCTTGAACCAGCTATGTGCCGACCACACACCAACGGAGTAAGGATATACTGGGTAGGACCCAGATTCATCCTATCAAAGCCGATGCGTGTGTAGCATTTGCTGACTGTGGCTATTTGACTGGGTAGCCATGCATCCTTGGCACTGTCATTCGTGGGGGCCGAAGCCGTCAATCAACATGCGGTCAGACACATAGTTTGACGAGTCAGCTGAAGAGACGTGCTGATTCAGACACAGTCTTCAGCCTGGCTGTGCGCCATAAATGTGAGAAATGGGCGTTGCCAAAAACTGCCGCAAATGCCCCCAACAAAATAGTCGTATCTTATAACGTTTTAATTCTGCTGTCTATAATGGAGCCGCAGCCTCAGATTCGCCTTCCGAATACAGCTTCTGCTGAGAACGGCCTTTACGGCTCAAACACCAATCAAGAAACTGTAACTCAGTCTAAAGATCAGTTGGAGCTTTTGGATCCATCTGACTCTGTCTCGTCTTCGTCAGAGTCCTCAAGCGACGAAGAGATAGAGACTCCGCCCAAATCATTGGAAAATTCCAAAGATGGAACCGGGACAAAAGACGTCCCTCTGCCTTTTGGTTGCCAGGGAGAGCGGCAAAGACTTTTGAAACCAGTTCAATTCACTCCCAAATTCGACCCTTCCGCAATTGTGCCAGAAGTTCGGAAATGCGATTGGGAAAGCTACATCAATAGATTTGCGGAGGATGAGCCAATCTACGCAGTTGATGCTCTAGTTGCCGGGGATCATATCGGCAAGGATATGCTCAAGGAGGCTAGGAAGAGGATGGATTCTGGTCACTTCCTCCAGGCTGACTATGCGGCCAGAGCCCGCGTCAATAAAATGCATACAAAGGAGGCACGGGTACAGAGAGTCCGAATTCAATCGCCAACTTTACTGGAGTTAATTGGTAAAGTGACCGGTGATGGCTGGGAAACCAACCCATATACTTTCATGGAGCCATTCCAGTACTTGATCCACCACCATCAAAGCTTCAAAACGGAGCTGTCAAGATTGGAGAGTGTGCAAAATGTTCCAGAAATCTCGAAAGATAGTTCATCGGAATCCGAGGATGAGCTTCCTCTACATCTCGCGGTTCCACAATTACGAGCATACATTGAATTTGTAGAAGCCGACATCATTCCTCGATACAACCGCCTAAGGGCAGACAAGCCTTCCACATCGACGAAGGTCTTATTTCAAGACCTTTGGCATCTATTCAAACCAGGAGACCTTATATATATGCCGGACAAGACACTGAAGACTTTCATTATGAACAATTTGGAAGTGGAGAAACATTTAGCGTACATGAACCTGAAAGGTTCCACATTACGTCAAAAGATCTGGAGGGTCTGCGACGTTATGATATCTGCTACAGATCCTGCTGCCCCAGTTAATTATGCCACTCAGCCCGGGTTCCTTTCGGTCGTTATCTATTATCTAGATTATGATGGTTCCAGTCACAGTTCTGTGTCTGAACTATTCAGCATCAGAAACTTTGAAGGCGAAAGAGATGTCCGAAAACTAGATTTCTATCCACTGTGATATGCCAGAGGTGGATTAGAAATGCTGGAGGAGCATAGGAAGAATGGCGAAATGTTTCTTAAATGTCTCAGCCAACCTCACATGAAGTATAGCGGATGGAACGTTACAACCGACCCGATGGGGTGGCCCATTGGGAACCCATACGAGCTTCAACCACGGCATATTGATAGTGAGGTCATTGTAGACTTTCACGAGGCCTACAATAGCGAACCCCGTTTGTCGAGTAGCTTTGCGGATGACGATAGTTGGATCGAGTTTCAAGCTGGCAACAGACTGATGGCCAGCCCTGATCTTCTGATTGTATGGTCCGGTCCAGATCGATGCAAGGTTCTCTCTGGATCATCTGATTCTATTCTTATCAGCTCAAACGTGGACCGAATACAGAAAGAAGAGTATTTAGAGGGAGATAAATTCATGAATACTGAGCGGGACACAGGACACACACCGGAAGGCGATGATTTAGCGCTTCTGCCACTAAGGGTTTGCGCTTATTCTCTCAAGGATGCTCGCTTTTTTGCCATTTATGTGCGCAACCTGAAGACGATTGATTGGGGAGACGGCGGGTTCGACAGGCTTCAACTTGAGGAGGCGCACAAGTCTGTGATCCAAAGTGCAGTGCGCTCCTATTTGAAACAAAGACCCATCGAAAGAACTATTGAAAGGAACATGAACGCCAGTCTACGTACTCAGGATTTTATCAAAGGCAAAGGCCGTGGGCTAATCATTATGCTGCATGGAGAGCCCGGGACTGGTAAAACAGCCACGGCGGAGTCAGTGGCGCAAACATTCAAGCGGCCACTCTTCCCCCTTTCATGTGGAGACCTTGACGACGCATCGAGCGCGGAAACAATTTTGGAAGAGGTCTTTCGATTAGCAGACATCTGGGGATGTGTTCTGCTGATTGACGAGGCCGACGTCTTTCTCTCTGCCCGAACATCAGCAGACTCCATCGCTAGAAATAGTTTAGTTTCAGGTATTCGTGATTATATTCCTGTGATAGAAAACACGCTGACATTGGCGTTTAGTCTTTCTGAGAAAGCTCGAATACTACAACGGAATTCTATTTCTGACAACTAACCGCATCGGAAAGATTGATCAAGCCATATCATCAAGATTGCAGTTGATACTTCACTATAAGAGATTAAAGAAACCAGCAGTCGAAAACATCTTTCGAATTAACATAGATCGACTGCAGAAAGCCGAAATACAGCAGAGCGAAATCAGCGGAGAAAGACCACTTGTTGTTGTTGAAAAGAGTGTCATGGAATTTGTCTCGGAACACTGGGAGAAACATCCAACCGGTAAAGGAGCCTGGAATGGTAGACAGATTCGGAACGCCTTTACCATTGCGGCGAGCATAGCGCGAGATGAGGCGGAGCAGGAATCACCTAATATCCAGCCGCAGTTGCGATCCTCTCACTTTAAACAAGTCGAGAAGCTGATGGATGAATTTGCCCAGACCAGACTTAGAGTTCTTGGCAAGGACAATTCGCAGCGCGCTCTATTGAATGAGGAGCGGGATGATGATTACGAGGGGGACATTGAGAGTGACAAAAAGACTCGACAGCCAGACAGACCTCCACACGCACCCTTTTCATCGGTATATGGACAATATGGCACTGGCACAGTCCGTCAAGGTCATCATGATGGAATGGGACTGAGATTTGCACCAGCACCAGCACCATACGGTCAAACGACGCAAGTTCCCGGTCAATGGCACATGAACACATCTCCAGGCTATGGCCGTGTAACAGCACCTGGCATGATAAACCAGGGTCATCCAGTCGATCCAACTTCGTTCATGCCAAGTGAAACCGCCCCAGGAGTAGGCTCGCAAGCTAGTGGCCAACATCCGTTTGGTAATGCACCCCAACGTGCCAATAGCCAGGGGATTGACATGGGTATGAGAGAAGTAGGGGGTATTCAACCGCCTTCGATTGGCTCAAGCCCGGGAATTATGGGTTACAATGGTCTACAGCATGAGAGTAGCATGAATCCATCAGGATAGTAGAAAATTGGGAACGAAGGAATAATTACTCCACCTCAAAAACTAATGCCACAACAATAACAACGGGTGGTTACCTCTGTATCGCTTCCACGCACCATCAACCTGACCACCATGTATGGCGCGCTTCTCAAGCTTATTTGCGACTGGGAGCTTGACGCGGCTGTCGGCGATGGCCCCACAGCAACCGTTCCACGGGCTGTGGTGCAGGTGTGCCGAGTAGAAATATTATCGCTTTGGTATGGTCGCTGGGCCAGGTATAGAGAGATATATGAGGTATTCAGTGAGGCTCGATTGGCTCAAATCCGACACTGATGTGGCAAAATGGTCTGCAGTATGAAACCAGCATGAATATATCATGATAATGGAATGTCTGGAAGAGGTAAACGGTTCTGACACATTTTACACACATAATTGATGTATTCTTGCACTACTCAGTTGAGAGGCGCTTGGTAGAAACTTTAGGATCATTTTGGTCTTAGCCGATTCGCACAGAACACGGTTTCGCCCTGCTTTCAAGTTGTATCAACGTGGTTGGAGGTGGAATGTGGCAGATCGGACACCTAACAGTATCAAGAAGGAAACAGAGAAATATGAGATATTGCCGTCACCTATTGGTCCAATAGCGGCCATGAAAACGTCTGACGCAATGGGATTTTATTGATACATTATAGAAGAGAAAGTAAAGAGACCAAGCTAGTTACCACGGTCAAGGCGAATCGAGTTCTCGTTTGTCTATCCGATGATCTTTATAGAAGCTTTGTAACATCTGAAAGAGCGCCATTGATTCGGTTATCCTCAAAGCAGCATTGACATTTGCGATGGACATTTGCGATGGTGCCGGTGCCGGTGGGGAATTTAACGAGGGTAGCCTTTGAAGAATTTAGCTAGGGCTGCATAAATGGCAAACGGAGCTCTTTTACCAGTAGATGTTCTTAATTGCCGCCTTGACCAGAGTTTCTCAGAGCCTTCTCAAACTCAATAAATGCGCTCTGGCACTTCTCCTCGCGCTTTCTACCTTGACCTTGGCCTGACTTTCTCAATTCTTTCTCAAAATCGATAAAAGACAGCTGGCGTTTCTCCTCACGTTTGCTTCCTTGGCCCTGACCCGACTTCCTCAATTCCTTCTCGAAATCGATAAAGGAGCTCTGTCGCTTCTCATCGCGCTTGCGTCCTTGACCCTGGCCTGAGTTTCTCAGGGCCTTCTCAAACTCGATGAAAGAACTCTGACGCTGTTCGATGCCCTTCGCTTGAGTGTCGGCAATAGGGGCGGCCATGGCCATGGTGGCCAGGGCAGCGCTCATGACAAAGGTAAACTTCATGGTGAGTATTTAACGTCGAATGAATGTATAAGTAGGTATGAAATGATTGATAAAATGAATGTAAGTTTTTGGCACTTGATCGATGTGATGGTTCTAGGAAATTATCAATTTGAGATGTGGTGATAAAAGGAATAGTACTTATACCGCATTGAACTCGCCTGAAATAATATCATAAGCATCTCTATGGCAGGTTTCTTTATTCGCCGTATAAAGTTTTATTTCACCGAGGCTTAAAGTTGGGTCCCATTGGTTCCCATCTCGTAATGTGTAATGACGCAGGCCCACTAGTGATTGACTCTGTCGGTGTGTACGACCGTACAAATCCGAAAATTAAGACACGGGGTCACCTGAAATTGCGAGAGCCGTGTAGAGGACCAATGAGAGCGCTCTTGTGGACATCATCTTTGCTTTATTCACGTTAAGCGTATTCTTTCTATTGGTGATCGGCGTAGGCTCGCGATTAGCTCACTTCGTAGTATTCTAGACTTTTCGGATTATACGAAATTCTCTTGCTCATGAACCGATCAGAGATTCTATCAGCTTCACCCCACACCCTGGATCAGATCTAGACTATGAACTTTGAGGTGCGACAAACTTTGGTACCATCTCAACCGGAAGCGGTAGATTTTACGCTTCTTGCGCGCGAGCTAGATGAAATAAAATATCCTAGCAGCCTGATCGCTAAATACAAGATGGATGCAAAGAAACATTCACTGATGGCCAATTGGACTACAAAATCCCGTTGGCCGCTAAATGTGTAGTTCAGGAGGTCATGGTTGGGTTCATGGTTGAACATATTAACCAGGATGTACTAAGAGAAAAAAAGGGTTTAGTTTCACAATGGAGCCCGATGATCCGTTTGACGGCAGAAAAATTACCGACGAACCGGAGGTTTATTGAATAAAGCCTGGGAAAGGTATCTAGTCCTTGTTTGGGGAGTGGATCGTCCCACTGAGGCGAGAGGTGGGTTTGCTGCAGCCTTGACCTATGACAAATACCTCCCTCAGTCAGAAACGGAGCATCATCTCAGTGCCCATGTGGGTTCTAGAGAGGAGATCCAGAGTGAAGGAAACGGAAAAGCAAACGGATAACCGTTGGCCATGGTCCGCGTTATGGGAGTGATCTACACTCCGTGTCATATTAAACCTCGGTTAATCTTCAGCATTGAATTGGCCTTTTCATGCTCACCTAGACTGAGTGCAAATATTTAAGGCTAGTGCTAATGTGGTGCGATCATTTAGCCATTATGGTCAGAATTCCCCTTTGCATCGCTCGTGGATAGCGCCTTGACTTAGTCTGGCCTACAAACTCACAAGCTCATTCATCAGAAAACTGCAATCTTGGAACCTTAAACAGGTTTCATGAGCACAATTGCGCCCACAGCTAAACTGGAAGTCACCCTCCCTTCTTCTACAGGCGAAAGGTCAAACTTCATACCTCGGGTACCCTTCCGAGTATTGAGACGATCAGGCCGGGTTCGCGTCCGAGGATGACGTTTAATTGGCGGGGCTGTGCCGTCACCCGAACCATGTCACTTCCACCCGATCCCTGCTTGGGGAGGATTGGTCCAAGGCCCCTCGCGCCACACCAAGAACAGACACTGCACGCGATCAAGGAGAGGACTACTAAAGGCTAATTGACAACCCATTCTAAACGCGATAAACGAGACGTCAATCTCACCTTCTCAGGCTCTCGTAGGAACACACAACGTGAAAAGTCCAGCTTCAACACAATCAAACCATGCGGGTCTCGAGAGTCGTGTTCTTGCCATAAGGACTTGAGACATTGATTTCGCCAATCACATTTTTGCATTAATTAAAAGGAGCACGCAGTGAGAACCTGTCGTGACAAGTCGCATGAAACAACAACGTGTCAATTGTTGTCCTCTGCCAATAATCTGCCCCTGGTCGTGTCTTGGACATCGCGTACCCTAATGCGACGAGGTTCTAGATCGTCTTGGCTTTTGCATCAACAACCCGTTGGCTCATCCAACATTGCAACATGTCCCTGCTTGGAGGTGCTCTCTTGATTATTTCCTTAAAGGTTTTAGAGGGTGTGGGTCTCAAGCCGGTCCTATGACCGGATACCGGTACTTTTATTGCCGTCTAATCTCATAGTCAACCAATGTAGACTTGGCAACCTTTCCCTGCCCCATTGGTTCAATTCTTGTCGTGGCAGCCCACCAGCCCTGTGGGTCTCGAGAGCGTCTGCAACGGAATGACGCGGGAGCACAAAGGTTGCTGGAGTGCGGTGTAAGCCCAAGAACAATCCCAAGTAAATCTAGACTTAGCAAAATACATCCGTCCCCTGCATACGGTGGACGGTTCACGGATATCCTGCCCCAAAAAGGGCAAGTCGTATCAGCCCGGCTATCGTAAGTCCTCACACGAGTAAGGTGAGAATTAAGTGATATGACGTACACCGACCGGCCGGATCCAAAGAGGGTGGGCACATCCGAGCATCCTGCCTTGGACCGGGTGAATCCCAGTCATTCTAGCCCATTTAGCTGTATCGCGTGGAGATATGGACCCTGCAAGCTGTAAATTCGTGCTTCGGATTCGTGCACTTCCTATCATTGCGGATAGCGCTCTATCTCCACAGTCTGGGGAAGTGGAGGAATCAAAGACATATCTGCGGGGAAATGGGGACCTTATCCGATTAGCTCTCCAATGACAAGATGATAAGATCACCCTTGGTTCAGAACATGAAGGGAGAGTGAGTATTTAAGACAGGCCGCATTCCAGCTGTTGTTCCATTTCCTCCCTGTGCCCACCCACTATTCCTCACTCCTCCCTTCTTTCAAGCCCCATCATCATGGATCCAAACGAGAAGGCCCATGTCGACGCCCCCAGCGTGGCCGAGACAAAGCTCGAGAAGCAGACGACTGCAGATGGCAGCATACTACACGGCACCGTCACCTACAGCAGCCAACTCCAACGTCGACTCGGAAACCGCCAGATTCAACTCATCGCCATTGGCGGTTCGATCGGAACCGCCGTATTCGTTTCGATCGGTACGGGCCTCGCAAGAGGCGGCCCTGCGAGTCTTTTTCTCGCTTATACTATATACTCTTGCATGGTTGGTCTCGTCAACAACTCAATGGCCGAAATGGCTACGTTCATGCCCGTGTCCGGAGCCTTCATCCGCATGGCCGGCCGTTGGGTTGACGAGTCATTCGGGTTCATGGTCGGCTGGAACTTCTTTCTCTATGAAGCTCTGCTAGTGCCGTTCGAAATCTCGGCGTTGAATGTGGTCTTGAAATTTTGGCGAGATGATATTCCTGTCGCAGCCGTTGTTGGAGTCTGCATTGCGACCTATGGGTGAGCCTAATACCGTTAATGCTAAATGTGCCGAGGTTCTAATCATTGTTAGTATTATCAACGTTGGTGCTGTCAGGTGGTTTGGAGAGGCTGAATTCTGGCTCTCCACTGGCAAGGTTTTGTTATTCTTAATTCTTTTCATGTTCACATTTATTACCATGGTCGGCGGCAACCCAAAGCATGATGCTTATGGCTTCCGGTATTGGAACAGCCCTGGTGCATTTGCTGAACATATTACGACCGGCGACCTTGGAAAGTTCGAGGGTTTTTTAGGTTCCCTTTGGATTGCTGCCTTTACCGTTGTTGGCCCCGAATATGTCTCGATGATTGCAGGCGAGGCAAAGCTACCCCGGAAATATCTCAAGGATGCATTCAAAACCACATATGTTCGATTTGGAATATTCTTTATTCTTTCGGCTATCTGTGTCGGCATCGTCATTCCCTACAATGACCCAACCCTCGTAGGAATCATCAATGGAACCAGTGGAGGTGCTGGCACTGGCGCTGCATCACCTTATGTCATTGCCATGGGTAACTTGGGTATTGGGGTTCTACCACACGTTGCCAACGCACTTTTGGTATCATCCATCTACTCAGCCGGAAATGCCCTTTGCTATTATGGAACACGAAGTCTTTATGGCCTGGCTTTGGAGGGCCAAGCACCAAGATTTCTGCTCAAGTGCACGTCATTCGGTTTGCCCATTTACTGTTTGGGCATCGTCATGTTGTTCCCATTCTTGGCCTTTTTGGCCGTGTCAAATAATTCGGTCGTGGTCCTGACGTGGTTGACCAACATTATCACTGCGGCACAAATTATTGATCACATCGTTATATCCATCACCTACATCTTCTTTTACAACGCTTGCAAAGCTCAGGGTCTGGACCGGAAAACTCTCCCTTACTACGGCTGGTTCCAGCCCTATGGCGCTTATATTTCTGCAATCTTCTTAACGTGCGTCGTCTTCGTGTACGGGTACACTGTCTTCCTGCCTGGAAAGTTCACTGTTGAAGACTTCTTCACTTATTACACCATGTTGTTGGTCGCACCAATTACGTTCTTTGGATGGAAGATCGTTAAGAAGACCAAATTCGTCAAAGCCTCTGAGGCTGACCTTGTGTGGGAGAAACCAGAGATTGATGCTTATGAAGCAGCCTTTGAGGAAGTGCCTGTCGGCTTCTGGATGGAAATTGTACAGATGTTTGGGATCAAGAAATTCAAGCGGAGCAGCAGTGCGTAGGATTTTCACAATTGCAAATTGCCCTTACGCTTGGCTTGGCTGCGTATTGGGATTATAAATGAATATGACCTTTTTTTATTATACTGCTCACTTATAGATCGACGGTGTCGCAACAGCTCGAACTTGAAACTGCACTCCGATGACCCATCATTGGCTGAAGCTCTTCGTAATCATGGCCAACAGTCCCCACCTTTTTAAAAATACTGTTTATCAACTATTACCGCTGCAGTAATCTCGAAATTATTAAACAGAGCGCTTTCTGTCAAACAAAGACTTATAAATCTGAAGGATCTTCCGTCTCACAGTCCGATTCCTTTGATTCTTCTGGCTGGAATGTGTAATTCTCTTCAGAATTCACTTCACCGCCTTTAGCCCAGCTCTTCACATGTTCTTCAAGATACTCATATCGGAAAAGATTTGGTTTTTCCCAAGGGGAGGTACCAACTTCTGCCTCCAGCTCTTCCAAAAGGTCTTCAGTGCCGGCAATGGCCGAGTCTCTGGCTCCAGAGTCCCGGCTGCTAGCTTTGAGCTGCTGAGACAATGCTCGATACCACTTTGCGGAATTGTGGTCATGAGATGCGGTCTTCCATTGAGCGAGATCTGAGAGATGACTGTGTGCAATACTATGCTGATTTCTTTTCGAAAGCTTTGAGTGCTTGTTTGAGTAAGGTTATTTCATATTGCATATTTCGATCCCTGATACGTTGATATAATCTCACAAACGCCACAGCTTCAGAGATATTGGGCCGTGTGTATTCGAAGAGACCAATGTCCTTTTCTGGCGCATAAAGACAAAAGACAAATATATCCCATGGAGTCCGGTTTTTGGTATCTGGGAGGTCAGCCCCGATATTGTGTAGATCCAGTGCGCTTAGAAGTCTCAAACACGCAACATCGCAATTCTCTGCCGCGATATGGAGTATACTTCTTGAGTTGTTGTCGATAGAATTCAGAGATGCGCCAGCTTGAAGAAAAAGGCCCATCGCCTGCTCGTTGCCTTTCTCTAAGGCAGTAACAAATGGTGTCTTACCCTCCATATCGCGTGCCTCAAGATTTGAACCCTTCTGCTTCAAAAGCAGGCCTAATATTCTTTTTGCTGATTTGATGCCAGAAGTTGCAGCTAACTGATGCAGTGGGGTTTCGTCAAACATATCACGGACCCCGCAGGATGCTCCTAGTTCAATTAAAAGGCGCACAGAATCAAGATTTTCCTCTCTGGCAGCCCAGTGCAACGCAGTCATGCCCAGGTTATCCTGCTCATTTATATTGCATTTGGCATCTAGAAGTAATCGCATGCATTGCACATTGCCGTTGTTCGTTGCCTCTATGAGGGGTGTTTGGCCGCCCCAACCTCTGCAGTTAATGTTGGAACCAGCATTTATGAGTCTTTGTACCGACTCAAGGGGTCCGTGCGGAGCGGCGATGTGGAGAGGGATGAAAAGGTCTTGGTCAAGCTGGTCTTTCAACCACGGCCGTTGCTCTAAGGCTTCTTTTACATCATCGCCTCCCTCAATAGCCTTGTGTAGCGATAATTTCTCGGGTTCGGGCTTGTGATCTATGTAAGATTCTAGGTGATCCAAGATCAAAGACTTTCTTTCATCGAGGATTTGCGATGCACGAGCCTCGGAAACTGAGTGATACGCATTCCTATATAGTATCAGCTTTGAATCAATGATTCGCCCCCGGTGATAGATATGTACCTCGATAACCCTTCTTTGGCCAAAGTGTTGGCCCAGATTTTGAGTAATAGCTCAACGACATCGTAGTTTTCGTACAGAACGGCTAGACCCTACCATTAGGTTAATAACAAGGTCTGGATACCTGAAAGCTTTCGTATTGGCTGTCTCACTGCAATAAGCGGCATTCCTATATGCTCATCGCTAGGAAAGAACATTTCGCCATCCGTTATCAGATTTTGAAATTCTTCTACTGAGAGGCTGAACTTCATTGTTACTTCTGGGACCGCTGGCAACGTTCTCACCGGCCGCAGTGCACATCGGAGGGAATAGAAAGGCTGAGACAAGAAACCCACACTTTGCAGCCATTTTGGAGGCTTATAATTTAGTAACAACTTCCCTTCCTTGTTGCATACACACCTATAATCCCAGCATAAATCTCCATGTGCATACCCCGACTGATAGTTGACTGTCAGCGAACCAAGTACAGGGCTGATCCAGTCCGGGTATTGAATTCCCCAGGGTGCTGCATGGCATCTACACCGGCAATCGTCTGGGCATTTACTGTTCCCTAGATATATGATGTCTCGAGTATGGTTCGTATTGTCCGGTCTAGCGACCGCTTGATCTAGGACCGCTTCGAGACTTTCTTCGTCACAGTCTGTTATTCGGTAGTTATTTGTCGCCCTCGGTTCCGTCTCAATACCAACCGAACCACTCTAGCATGAATTGACAGGCCTTATTAGAACGTTAGAAGAATCTCGCCTGGTGTAAATACCGCTACACGGTAGAAATAGCATAAAGCTCACCCTCCAAACGCGACAAGTAATTGATTTAGCTGTGAAACTTGGGTTGCAATTATCTTCTGTTGCTCAAGCTGTTGCATGAAGAAGGCATTCGGGAGATTTGACTGTTGAAGCTGCTGCCAGAGCAGCGCATGCCACAGATTTGAGCGAGCGCCTTGGGCCTTGTGAAGCAGCTTTTCTATCTTGCGGCTTTTAATGATCCATGCTGTTTTCTTTGCTTTGGTCGCATTATCTTTCGAGAGCACGGTGCAGTCCCGTTCGATTGTCTCGAGTTCTTGGCATATTTCTTTCAGCTGCTTGGTCGCGGACAAGACCTGCTGCTGGCCCAAATCCGACACGCCCGTGAAATCTTGCGCATCTCGGACCATTTGTTTCATAAATGCAACCTGTCACTACTGTCAGCATTCTCACGAGTGGGGAATGGGCTGCCTCACCTGTTGGCGTAACTCGTCATAGTCGTTCTGAATTTCGGGAATCCCTTGGAAACACGGCACCCTTTGCGAGCACGTCTAGTGCCCTGAGGAAGCTAGAAATAGAGCCGCTAGCGGCCATAGCGTCGAGCTTCGCGTCTGGTCTGGTGTTGACTGGAAATTTTACGAAAAGGCGATCAACCGCCTGATTCCATGTGAGGCGCCGCAATCCAGTCACAGCCACAGCCACCGCCACACCATGACGACATTATTGATATTAGTCAGCATCCAAATACTAGGTGTCAATGGAGCTGAGCAAGGCGCATTTGATTTTACGTCTCCGACAGCGTAGTGTCTTTACGCATGATGCAGCACTTGGTAAACCCGCATGGTACTATTAGGTACGAGTCGACCTGAGAAATACTATCTTTCCAGTTGACCCACTGCTACGAGAATGAGGTGCAGGTCCTGAATAACCACAATGGGTTCTATATCCCGCCCAAAGTCTCAGAAAGACACTTGTTTAACAAAGTCAAACATGCCAATTTAAAGAGGGAGGTTTCCCCGGATATAAGTTCTTGAGCGTTTCTTAAGTCGTTAGATCTTGCCTCCCTCGATTTCCCCAAAATAGTTAGAGTTGATAAAGCACCACCTCCATGTGTTCATTACCCCGCGTCTACGCTCACAAAGATACATATTATAGATATCGGCCACTAGACCCGTAGTCAATTGCCACCAAATTTAGCTTGTCAGGTACTTGTGGGTCCTCTACGGAGCATCATGCCGTAGCGCGGACTCCGAAATCTCAAGAAGCAACCCCCATTTTCGCTTTGGGTGAGGGAGTGCACGCTCGCTGTCACTTGGCTGAATAGTTTACATATTGTCAATCTTCATTCAAGCGGCTCGAACAGTTGGAAGATTTTTATGCACCGTAAATTAACTTGATTCATCTTAAAGCAAACCCCATCACTTTTCCGAACATCAATATTTATTTGCATTCTAGCTCTTGACAATTGATCGATACACCTTGGTTGCCTCTTTATACTTGCCCTGCTTAGATATCATGTCCACCCAAAACTGTAGAGTTGATAGAGTATCAGGGTGCTCGCTCCCCAGCAGTTTGTTTTTCCCCTCTACTGCTCGCCGATACAACTGTTCCGCCTCGGCAAACCTGCCTTGCGTATCCATCACCACGGCCAAATTGTGGACGTTTTGCAACGTATCGTAATGCTCTTTGCCCAGGATATTTTCTCTAAGTTCCAAAGCTTGCCGAATAAGGTCTTCTGCCTCTGGATACTTCCTAAGTCGATGCAAAGATAAACCCAGGTTGCTCAGGTTTATCAATGTATCAGGATGATGATCTCCAAGTAATTTCTTGCTCCCTTCGAACGCTCTTCGTTGGTATATTGATGCCTCGTACCATTTCCGTAGGCCGTATAGTGAGTTCCCTAAATTTCCCGCAGCCATCAGAACACTATGGGAATCCTTTCCAAGGTTCCTCTCTTGCCATCCAAGCCCGTTTCGCAGAAGCCAATGTGCTTCTTCATACTTTCCTAACTCATTTAAGGCATGTCCCAGGTCTTGCTTGACCCCCATAGTCTCATGGTGTTCCTTTCCAAACTCATTTTCCAAGCCTGGTAGCACGCGTCGGTAACATTGCTCCGATTCGTTCCATCGCCGAAGTTTCCCAAGCACCTGGCCCAGGTTGTGCACTACTTTGAGAGTATCAAGATGCTCTTTTCCGTATATTGTTTCAAATCCCTCTAGTACTTGTCGACTCACCGGCTCTGCCAACGTCCACTCCCCTTGTTTCCACAGAATCTGCGCGAAAGAGTGCAGTTCGCCGACTAGAGACGCAGCGTCGGTCCACAGTATTTGAGCAGCAATATCGAGCTGTCCGTCAGCCGAAGCATGGCTGTCCTGGACTTTTTTAGGGCTCAAAGTCCAAAAAGGACGGGCTCCTGCGACAGTCGATATTGATATAGCTGATACAGATAAGGCCATAACAAAGAGGCACGAAAAAATCCTTTTCTTGCCTTCTGTGTATAATGATGCACCTTTAGATTGACCCACCTTAAACGCGTAGCCATCAATGAGGCAAATCCAGCATGGCACGTAGCGCGAAAACGTAACATATGCCTCGCAGAGGAAATAGCTCACCACGATGAATAAGGCGTTATGTCTAAAAGCTTCGATCGCCTCTTTGTAAGGGCCCTTCAAAGTTGGCTTTATATCCGGGTCCGACCACAACCAAAGAGGCATCCATCTCTGGTATTTCTGACTGATTCTCCATGCCAAAAAGGTATAGTTGAATGTCAGGGCGAAGCACAGTGCAATAAACGGACGTTGGCCTTTGAACAAATAGCTTAGGTAGTAGAGCACTAATATCACGTCGACGCCCAACTCGATGGCCAGCATGTAGAACAAATCCAGTTTCAACGGCGGTGAGAATATGGATGGTTTGAACATCTCTTCAACTCTTTGACGTGCTTTGACTTGTTCCGAATGCTCGTCGCTACCATTACCATCGTGTGATGGGTTTGCTGCATTGGTGGTGATTGGTTTCGTCATGTCCATTTCAGATGCGGAGCCACGTAGGTCTTTTTTAAGCTCCCGCTGAATCGTAACGCAGGTTATTGTGTTTTGGATATAGGAGTTGTTCTAGAAGGCAGTCAGCGAATGTTCAAATCTGGCTGAGCTACTTGGGTAAGATGTCGCTGTTCGACATGCAGCATTATAGCTGTGGTATATTTCTGAACTGATTTAAAACGAGATACAACTTACTTGGTGTTGCAGACATGCTTCCAGGTGGTTTCGCAAATTCATCGACTTTTTGTCGCTGTAGGATTTCACAGCCCAGAGCAGTACTAAGAGCACAAGAGCCATCTTGAAAAGGCTTGGCAGCTTAAACAAAGTCTTGAACCATCTCTTGGTAGCCTCAGACCGTTTGATACGAATTCGAATGGGCTCTGTCGTTGTTGCAGGCGGCGTGGAATTCTCATTCTTATTCTCTTTTGTTGGCTGAGCAGCTGAGGAAACGTCTACTGAAGCGGTTGGCTCAGCCATGCCCGCGTCGGACCCAACCCCGCCCGTAGACGCGGGCACATTCGAGCTCTTCTCCCTGCTTCCAGGTCTTTGCTTCTCATCATATGGTATAGAGGTCATTCTGACCTATGCTGATGCCGGGTCAGCAAAATTGTTGAGAGGGCTAAGTCCACGGCTCCATCAACCAACTGTTGGTTACAGAGACGCTAAGACGATGTGGCTGGTTCTGCCTACGCTAATAAAATGAGACCCAATGGCCCCATTTATGCGGAGCCCAGTTCATCAAATTACTAGCAGTTCGTGACGTTGAATATTCTTATGTCTTATGCAAAGCAATGGTGCTCCCAAAATCTGGGTTCTGAATCCCACATATTTATTTGTACAGTATTGTTGCAGGTGGTTTAGGCATCCACCGCATTGGTGCAATGGAGGTAGGTAGCACCTCATATCCCAAAATTAAAGCAAAATATTCTAGGTCAGTGGTTTGTGAAATAGTAGCTTCCATTGGGGCATTTATCTGAAGCTTTCATCCGGCCCGATGAAACTGTCGACGTCCAACGAATTCGCAAGTTCCATTAACTGGTCCGCACTAAGTCCAAACGGCATGCGTGCGTCTCCCCAAAACTGAGAATCCAGCACCTCGCCCGTGAAGGGGGACATGGGTACAGGCACATTGGCCAATGGCATATTTCCCGACCAGTTACCGCCATCACCAAATATCGGGGGCATCGGGGTGTCTGTGGGATTTTGGGAGCCCTCTTTTCTCCGCAACTGCTCAAGCTCATTGTCTAATTGCACCAGCTCCGTCTTGGTCATTTCAGCCGCAAGATTTCCTCTGGAGGCTATCTCGTCAAAAACTGCGTAGGCCTTCTCGGTCCATATTGTGTGATCGGCTATCAATGATGAGTCAATAGCAGCAGCCATCAGAATACAAATTGCTGAAGTGAATACTGAATCAAGATCAAAAGGTAAAAAGTTTTCTATGATCGTGGTCAGGTCCAGGTATCTTCACGGAAGCAAAGACGCTTACCGATTAGACCTTGGTTCAGTGATATGGTTAAGCTTCTAATCATGCGCTGACAAGACTCAAGGCATATTTGGACCAAGCCTCTGATGCTGTCAGACTTTAACAAATTTATCAAGTCCATGTTTGAATAGCCCAATCTGGATTGGAGGAACGTGAATAATAGCGGTCGTGTAGTTAGAATGATGCACTGTCTAACTTAGCTCATAGGCTCAGGTATGAGGGAATCTTGTCAGACTCACTTGATGGTACTGAAGATGGAGATGCACCGAGGCTCGAGAAACTCCAGACATGGTCCCATTTGTACCAATCTCAAAAGCATTGTTAAGCTGATCTGCGATACCAGAGAGCCGCTGAAGAACTGAGCGTGTTGCGTTTAAATAATGGCTATCAAGCCCTCCTTGAATGCCATACACCGCTGCACAACCTTGAGCTTGATGAAGTATGTAATATGAGAGATTAATAGACTTACTGAAGTGAATCTTGGATTGAATCTGAGAAATCTTGACATGCAATTCCAGAGAGGTGGTCTTTTCTGGGTCATCAGGAAGTACTGGATATGGTGCACTGATGTACTCGTCTGCAAGGAGCATGGGAACCCCCATCAGTGCTGCCATGTGTCTTTCAAGGATATAAATCGTCCACCAAGCCAACCGAGACCTTAGAACAAACTCAGTATCGAGATATTGGCTCTTCATTTCAGTGTGCATCCCATTTTCGAGAGCAACGCTTAAGGCTTGGCTGATCTTCGTATTGTCAGTGGGATGCTCCTACTTCGGGAAGAGAGACTCACAGCACGATGTGCAGCAGTACGGCAGCTGATGCATTGCAAATACAGTGCAATGGAGCAAAGCACTTGTATCTTTTCAATTGGGCAAGCATCGATGCAGGTGAGGTCAGGCATCAACTTCATCGCCTGGAAGAAGAGTTCTGCTCCAGGAGGGCGTCGTGACTTGGTGACTTGCACGACAAAGGCCTTCCCAAAGGCCAAAAGGACTAGGTAGTGAACGTACCATAAGGGCGAAAAGTTTTGCAAGTTTCCGGGATCTTTATGGAACTGGTCAAACTGCTTCATAAAAGGCTCTTTCTCATAGAGGAAAAAAAAGGTCCCACAGCGGAATCCGACCGTACTAATCAGATGTAAAGCAAAGTCGCGAGCGGGGAGGATGGAAGGGTCAAAGTCTTGTTGGTTCCCAAACGGCGCTCTATTTCCGTCCCAACCTAGATCATATACCCTTCCATCGAACAGAAGGTCGTCAATAGGGAGGTGTTCCCCCGTCAGAGTCTCGTGCGTCATGGTCAACACGCGTCTGCCAAAGGCCCAGTTTGACGACGTTCCCATAAACACTAGTAAATATTCCCATTACTAAATCACTTCTATCCGAGATACGGTATAGATACTTACTGCTGGCACCCTTTGTCGGGCCTGGTGCCCAAGTGGCTGATCGGCAGGCAAGGGGGTTGGTTAATAATGCTTCAGGATTGTTGCCGACTTTGTACGGCCCCGTTGGCGTTGGGGACTCTGCAATTCTAATTGGGAGTCAGTACTGCACATGTTACATACAGGATGGATGTGATTCCCAAGCTTACATATTCATGCTGTCACCTAATGATCGAGAGGTTCAGCTTCTTTCCGTGGTTCCACACCTGGGTGGGAATATAGTGACTTACAGGACTCGGAGCCTTCGAACTGCGTCAAGGTCGCACTTTTGGGAGATGTGGAGTCTTGTGACTGTCTTTCATAAAAGGCCAGCTTTGATTGGAGGTCGTTGAGATACCTGTTACATATTGGATGGTGACTCTACGCGAGGTCCTAGTGATCCAACATACCGTCGTGTTATGACGACTTTTTCTGTCTCCTCATTGAACTGGCATGTAAGGCCCCTCTTCTTGCAAGGGTCGCAAGGATTGGAGCCAATACACTTTATCTTTTGATCGCGGCATCTTTTGCAACTGCGGACCAACCGAGTGAGTCAGGAGAGTCATTCCACCAGCAACAGCGAAAGGGGGGGGGGGGTATCTCACGCTTTTGCAGCTCGCTTTTTCTTCTCCCGTGCTTCATTTCTCGTAGACATCGAAGCGGCGTGAACGAGAGCTGGAAGCGGCGACGCGGTGATGTGCCCGAAGACTTACGGCTCGCCCGTTATCACCACGGAGGTTCGGTGTTCGTCCCCACTGTTGCTGTGTCGTTAGATAAGCAGCAAGCCGCTTATCTGCTAGGGTTTGGCCGCGGCGAAAGGGGAAACTTTCCGCCTTTTAGCGTAGGCGTCTTCTGACACCATTGGACAAATTTACGTTCAACATGGCGACTGACAAGGACCGAGGAATCTCCAAAGAGCTAATTCCCCGCAACCATCCGCACAAGTGCGGGGTATGGCAGACTAGCATCCAACTAAGCATTCGAAATTGCCTGATTCTTATTCCACAGTCTCGTGCTTACAGTGCCTGGATCTAGTTCCATACGTGATGATGACGCAGACAACATCAGACAACACGTGGATTCGTTGGAATCAAGATAATTACACACAGCCAGCAATCCCAAGGAAGCTGACAGCGACAAAACAATGTAGTTTCACAATGGCTAATAAAATGTAATGAATTCTACGCAAGTTTTATTGTGCCACTCGCTGAACAAATAATGTCCATTTAATACTAGGCTAGAAAGCTCTACGACACCCATTGGCAATTCTTAAACTAAAGATACATATGTCATCAACCGCCTCCATAAAGGTCGCTTATAGTATTCGGTGAGGAATTCAACCTCTTCGTCGCTGAGCTGATGGCGACCCGTTGTTAGGTCTGCCTCTTCGACATTAACCCAACGTGTGCGTCTGATCAGCTTGTAGCCCAGCGTAAAGACTATGATCAACAGCAACCCAATGGTGTATTCAAAGAAATTCTCAGCTGTGAAACCGCCGCCCTGGAGAGTAAAATAATAGTGTAAGTAAGGCATCAATACACAGGGTAAGCTCATGAATGAGGTACGTACAATAGGCTTGATGGCCGAGTAGAGCAGGCAGATCAACAACATCGTGCACACAATCAAGAGATAAATGGGAGCTAGCGGCCAGACAACTGACTTCCAGGCAAACATTTTGTCAAAGATCTTGTCGTTTTGCGCCCGCAAAGCTGCATGAAACCGCAAGTTTGTAAATCCGATGATGGCCCAGTTTGAGAAGAACGAAGCACTGGTGATCGAAACAAACCAGTTCAATGCCGTCGTACCACCCTCTGTTGGAAAGGTTAGTTTCTATAAAATCGCCAAATTCTAGGGAAGACTTGCTGTTGAGACTAAGGTAGCTCAGGACTACTCCGATGACTGCAGTGACAGCCAGAGCCATTCGAGGGCGACCTTTGTCATCACATTTCGCAAAGGTCATGGGAATAAGACCCTGCAAAGCCATGGTGCGGATGATTCGAGAAGGTAAGTAGATGGATTCAAGACCAATTGCGACAATTCCAATAATCATGCAAACGTTAATGAGATCGGGAATTCCCTTGAGTCCGGCGTTCTTGGCTGCGATGACGAAAGGAGAGGCCGCAGAGCCGGAGGCGCCCAATAGGAGAGGGTCGCTGGATGGGACGAGGATGCCGATGAAGACGATACAAACCAGGTACATGAAGGCAACTCGAATCGGAACAAGGGTCGACGCATGTCCCATCGAGTGCCTTGGGGAGCTGGCCTCTCCTGCCATGACACCAATGAAGACTTGGTCACCGACTGCCCAGATGGCCAATAGAGCACAGCTGGCAAAGCCCTATGATAAAGTCACGTTAGCCTTCTGGCAACTTCCCCTGCAAAAAGAGCGTGTGTTGGTCTTACCCCAAATCCATTTTGAAAAGCGAGACCGTTATGCCAATAACTTCCATCCTTGGAAGAACCCGTCGGGCCTGCACCAGCGATTAAAGCAAGGGAGAGGCCAATGATGAAGATGAATAGCACAATCTTGACCAAGGACCCGAAACACTGAAGCCAGGCAAACGCTTTGTTCGGTAGGAAGAAGACGACGAGGCAGATGGCGAGAAAGATGGAGACTGCGAGGCATTAGATGATGGAAACAGCCCACAGGGGTGGGGGACATACTCAATGCTGCATGAGGTACTGAATCTCCCCAATACTTGACTAGAACGGCAAAGAACTCGGCTTCGGCAGCAAAAACCGCAACCCAACCTACAAATAGTTAATTATCATGGATGACTCCATCTTCACTTGCAACGTACCCAGCCATTCGGCAAATCCAGCACCAAAGGCCAGAGCGGGATCAACCCACCGACCAGCATAATTGATATAGTTTCCAGATACGGGGAAAGCAATCGTCATTTCGCCCAAGCTCTGGAGATTGGCCCAGACACCGGTGCAAACCATGAGGTACGCAAGGAACATGGTGCCCGGGCCGCCGTTCGCCAGGGCCTTTCCGGTCGCGATGAACAAGCCGCTACCTACGCTAGATCCCAGCGAGATGATCTGTTTTTCTCCATTAGCTCTCCTCTACTTCGGTATTCCGCACTGGACATAAAACGTGCGTGGATCTGTCGCGGAGTGAAGCTCCTGTGGAGCTGGCCGACGTGGTCCACCTCTGTCTCCATCTGCCCGTGGTGTATGGAGCCAGCGGTCGGCACGGGGCCCAGCTTGTTCTCCTCATCTCCACCCTTCTTCTCGATATCGAGGCTCGGGGAGGAAGTCATGATGGAGGTCGGGCGATGAAAACAATGCGGCGGACAAGTCGAGGATGCTTCGTACACAAAATAATAAGTCAAAACGTCAATGAGACAGATTCGAAGCTGTGTTGAGTCGATATGCTCCCTGTATCCACTCCGGGGATTGCGGTCTATTTATTGAGACAAGCAGGCACGCAGGCCCAGGGGTCTTGGAAGTGACGTCTCGGCGACACATGCATCCGCGCGTTATCATGGCAGCTGAGTGCGGTTCGCCCATCTACGGCCTGTGTTACCGAAAGATTGGAAGCTATCTCGACGCGCAGCCAATTAACGCTCTTCAAACAAGGTTCACGCATGTTTTTGGGTGGTACCGTGGCCGCAGAGGCGTCTTCCCCAGACTCTCCAAATGGTCTCGATCCGCAATCCGGGGTAAAATGGAACCATGCCTGATTGAGTTGCATGCCCAGTTTCCATGGCCAGCAGCCAAGCAGGCGAACATTTGGCTATTTCTCTATTCTTTACGTAAATTTTCATGCAAAATAGCGGGCGGTTGGCGCTGGCCGCGGAGCCCGCTTGGAAAACGTCATCCCAGGCGGAGACGGTCCCCTGTATTCTACGGAGGACACTTTTGGCTTCCCTATCTTACAGGCAGGTCATCGGCGCCAGATAGCACGGACCTTGGTGTATCTTGATAGGGCTAGCCTGATTATCTCTCACTCGGATCCTGTTGCCGTGCGTCAGAACATGGGTTGCGTCGGCTTTTTTGGCCGTAGCTCCAAATGGGCCCCACACCCTATCACCATGTTTCTTGATATCGTTTATGCCTGCTGTTTAGTGGTATAAGGGACGGCAGTGTATGCACAAGTACGAATGGAGAAGGCATTTATATCTTGGCAAATAGGCAGAGGGCGAATATACACATTGTGGTGCATGACAATTCCTGAGTCTGCTTGTGCTCCGATGGTGCGGAGTTTCAATCGAGCCCACCACAGGCTTACTGTCGACAAGACCCTACCTTGATCGACAATACTCTAGTTTTCCTGTGTTTCCTTTATCATTGTGGCCGTTCTTGCCCTACTTTGTCTCACGCTCATGTATGTTATTGTCCCTGGTCCCAAGCGGCCACACAATTTGGGCTTTGTTGACTCCGACAGATGCGTAACACAAAGTTAATTTTGATGTTTTCTTTTCTTGAAAAATGTTCTTCGAGTCGTAATTTACCCAGCCGCGGCATCTGTCTATGGTAGGAACGTGCATGTCTATAGAGTCGACGCAGGTGTACGAAGGACTAGTAAACCCCCTCCCTTACTTTCGGGGGAAACTGCAAGAGAATGCAAAGGTTTCTTGAGCTATTTGCTTCGACTAAAAAAGCCCCAATGTCCAATAAGCAGCAAACGTATATTTCACCAGCCAACATTTCAACTCAATTCCTCCAGTAAAAGTCGACGGTCAAGAAGTTAGCATTATGTGCGACAATCGCCCAAGTCTCGCTGTGAGCTCATGCCAAACTTTAGCCGACGTGCATCAATGATATATGCTGGTGGTTCATTGCCTTTTCCGTTGGCTCAGGGTAGTTGGCGATGGTTGACTCGATCAAATGGTATAAAAGACGAAATAGCCAAAAAGAAAACCCACATTAATCGCATGTTTTGTTGAATTATTCGTCAAGATGGGAGGAGTTCCAGAAACCAGGCCTGAAAAAGTCCTTTTACAATGCGACACGACAATATCGCAGCGTTATAACTCCACTCAACCTCTCATCAGTTGCGGGAAATGCAGGCAAATATGGTGGCATAGGTTTTGCTTCCAGTGGCCTCTTGTATCCTACAAGAAGAGCATTCCCTTGGCATTATTATCGCCCCCCAATTATTAAATAATTTCCTATTGCTTGGCAAGAGTGTATGCGTCACAAGAAATCAGATGGTGTCACATTCACCCACAGAACAGGAGTACGTATCATCCTTTCCTTAAGCAGTTTAAAATACGAGCTAGCCACTATGAGTGCTGGAAACCATTGGCTACCTTTCACAAAGAGACGATCAATATGTGGAGAGGGGTGGCTTCTCGAAAGAGAGACCGGTAAACCGAAATTGGAAGTGGGGTGAAAGCGAGAACGAACCGATCCTTGTTGCGGGAAATTAATATGTCCGAACGATCATGAACTATGTTTCCCGGAAACCCAACCAATCACCTTGAAGAATCTGTTGACCATGTATGTTATCAAGTTACTTTCACATTACTCTTACTCATGTTGCTCTTGGCATCGAATATGGTCGCCGTAAGTCCTTGACTGCATCAACTAGTTGAGCATGATATTCATTCTTCAATTTGAATACAGAAAGGCGCATTGTGTCAAAGAAAATAGCACCACAGGAAATCATTGAAAGTGAACAAGAAGAGCCGCTTTGGTAATAGAATACATCTCCATTTCATCGAGTCCAAAGACGCTCTCACGTGTGCCCAAATGTAAAGGTTAACCTCGATGGATCTACATTTTTATTGCGAGATGAGGAGGAAACCCTCACTGGAAGTCAAACTTTATATCTGACCTCATCATGCATCCCATCATAGTAACAGAATAATTCTGACAAACACACCGACAGTACTCTTGGCGACATGAGTCTAGTATAAATAGTAGCTCTAGTACCCGTCGCCATTCCTCAAAAAAATCATTTCTCGACACCAACATATCTATTCACTCTTTCAAGTCACGAGTTCTGTTTTAAACATTCAGCTCCATATCCACCTCCGCACTCTTTTCAATCTTAAACCTCTCCATCATGAAGTTCACAGTCTTTGTCGGTGCTGCTCTCGCCGCCGTGGCCATGGCCGCACCTGTTGCCGACACCCAAGACAAAGGCGTTGAAAACCTCGAAAAGCGATTTTACAGCGGCATCTATTATCCCACGAAGAGCGATGACGACGATGCCCGTCGGGATGTCAGTGCTGTCAGCAACTAATCGACTCAAATCGGTAATGCATTTCTTTGTTCGGCATTAATTGGCACAGACTAACACATATTAGGACCCTCATTGTCAAGTACATCTTTCCGGCGATATTCTTTATTGGCCACGACGACATTTCCACATGTTCAGCGTGGGAGTGTAAGATAAATAATGAAATCGTGGGATGTGCTTAGAATTAGCTATAGGCAGCTGGATTTCTATTCGCTTACCTTCTATCGTGTATCATACACCTTCTTTCCGCCAAGAATGAAAAATTGCTACCAAGCCTGCTGGCGATGAGAAGGTTGAATTTCTCTCCATGGCACATTTATTTATTTATTTTAGCACTAGCCAGATTCAATACAAACCACATGCCAGTCCAGTTGATTCCAGAGCCGTAGATCAAGTCTTGTTCTTTACCACCTGAGAAATACCGATAGGAGAAGAAAAGAGTGTTCTTTTGAGCTAATCGTTTTCGCTAAGAAAGCTTCAATGTCCAACCATCATGGCCGGCAGACGCGTATATACATCAATCATCAAATCATCAATCCATGCCAATTCCCCTAGTAGAGTCCGACGGTCAAATCACCCTTGACTCGAGCAGTCAGGTGAACCTCAGCCTCGAGGTCGAGCTTGATGCCGACGAGCAGAGCAGGAGCGGTTTGGTTGCCCTCGGCGTCGGTGGCGCCCTTGAGAAGCTGGCCTGCAAACATTTTGTGAGCGGTTGGTTACAGACAGTAGTGTCAAATAGACGACTGCTTACCGGCAGGAGCGGATAGGCCGGTGGAAGTGGGCAGGGGGACAACAAACTGTCCGTGCTCGGTCTGGGCGGGAGAAGACATTGTAAAGGTGGTTTGGTTGGTGGTGGAGTGTTTGGATGAGTTGTTGCGGTTGATGTGAGTAGAATGATCTGGTTGGTTCTCCTTGGTTCGGACAAAACAGCTGCGGTTTATATAGAAATCAAACCAGCCGCCATTTACTCCGAATAGCTACAGCCCCCAGACGGCCGAGCCGGCCCAATAGCGGAGAGCGCTGGACAACTCATCCAAGGTGCGTATGCTTTGCTTTCGTGTCAGCTGCATCGCGGTAATTTCTGTGGGGAACGCAGCAAGCCATCGGAGGTGCACAGGCCCGACATTGCTCCCTTCCAGGCCACTTCGCCATCGCGGGTCCCGTAAATGGGGGGCCATATTCGGGAGAGCACGGCGGCAAAGACATGGGCAGCGGGACTCGCTTAGCAAAGTTGTCAATGCGAGATCACGACATCAAAGCCGGTGCACCATGTTTAGCCTCACTTTGACAGGCAGGAGGCTGGTTGAGTGGTGGCGAAGGAATTGCGCTGAAAACTGCCAGCGCAGCTTGCAAAAAGCAAATATGCGGACACGAGAGGAGTTTGGGCGATCACGGCGAAAGCAAATCAACACATACAATCAAACCCACATTTGGGCCATTGGAAAATTACTCCTCGCCTTGGAAGGAAGCAATTAAGCAGCCATCACCCGGGCAATTTGATGAAGTATATCACCGTCAAAGTGCCAGCATCGCATAAAAGACAGTGAGCACACCCATACCGCTTGGGAATCACTTTGGAATGGCCAAGTAAAAGACTCATAAACCCATTTGTAAAGGATATAATATAATGCATATTATTATTTCTCAGTTTAAATAGTCCATGAAAACAACATGGCAGTAGCGCCAATGGGGGTATCAAATCCGCTATAATAACAACCAGCGATGCACTCCCAAGCATCTTGCAAAACCCAAACACCAACACCATGAAAAGACATTAATCCAAAATATTTTTCTTGAACCAAGGCAAGTATACATCTCTTGCCCACGCCGTGAGCTCACGCATCCCCGCAACGACGGCGTAAATCTCCAGACAGCTCTTGGTTGTGCCAAACTGATGATCACTCCACAGCTTCGTCTTCCCGTCCTCATAAGTGGAGAGCACCAGGTGCCACTGGTGGCCCTGGATGATGATGCCCGGGATGCATCCGAGCTCGGACAGTATCGCAAGCTTCTTCGCCTTGTACTCTTCTTGCTCCTCGTCTGACTGGGGCATCTCGACTCCGTCCTGGGTCCGCTGCCGGAGCAGCTTCTGGCCAACGGCCCATCGGAGAAATGACCACTGGGCGGCGTGCCAGATGCCAATCTGCAACTGGGCCTTGTCCCAGTGAACACCGGGCTTCTTAGTCTCGATGCCTAGTAGGATGGGTCGGGTTCGTGTGGGTTCGAAATCGGTGTGGTTGACAGTTTGCGTGGGCGTGGTGGCGCTAAACTTTGTAATGCTGGCGCTCGTCTCGGCGTCTTGGTCGAGTGAAGCATAGACACAGATGTCGATCATCTTGGGAGGGGAAGAGAGCGGCTTGAACTCTCGGTGCGGGCGGGCGGTGGTGCAGCTCATGGCATTGAATTCGTCACATTGCCCGCCAACGACTTCTTCAAAGATGCTCTCCAGCAGACGCAGATGGACTTGATGGTTCCAGCTCGCCTCCTCGTGGTTGAACTCTTGGCACTCGTTGGCCTTTCTGTGTATCTTTTCCACCTCTTCAAAGGTGGGTATTCGGCCGGGCAGCGTGTCTACTTCGTCGGCGGGCTTGAAGGAGTGCCTCCATTTGCGGTGGTCCAGGTTGCGGGCCTTGATCTTGTCAATCAGGGTCGACTCAAGGGCGTGTGGAAGAATGTCGTGCGTGTGTCCAATCTCCTCCATGGTGTTCACCAAGATACGAGCGGCGTCGGGCGGTGCATCAAGGTTGAGAGCCTTGCACTCGACACCCGACTCGCTAAGGCGCAGATGCATCATCTGTCTCTTGGTTGAGGATGCCACGGAACTCGTCTCGGAGCGGGCCACAGAAGAGGCAGAGGAGCTTGCAATGCTGCGTGTGCCAGGGCGAGGCGTTGCATCTGGATCGACTAATGCGCCATCCAGGCGTCTCTTTTTGGGCGTCCACTGCATCGTATCGTCATGCTCCCAAGACGCGGGGGGACTCGCGAGGGCGCCGGCGAAGGGTCGCTTTCTGGAGGGTTCGGGATGAGGTTTGACGTTGGTTTCGGCAGATGTCGGCAGTGTCTGGATCCAGGCAATGATGGATTCTGGGTCATTCATTGTGCATCGCTGCTCGATTTCGGATTCATGATGGCGATGGATTGGCAGACTGTTGTTGGCGGCTGAAGCCTGTTCTTTGATTGACCCGGCAACCGATGGAAACGCGCCGCACGTGAATGCGACCCACAAAATGGCTCACCACGGAAAACAGAAACAAGCAGATACTGATTAAAATATTTAATGTATAAAAAAAATGAAATGGACTATAATATTCACATTACTCGGCTAGCTGGATTATATTTGTTTTCTTGTAGATTCCACTAACTTTGTGTTGTTTCTGGCACGCAGCATGTACTAACAGTTATAGGGAATGTACCACGAACAGGATACAGTATGACCAAATTTGCGCTGTCAAATGTCTCTCGCATTTTCATTGCAAAAGATCAATCGAGAATTTTTCACTCTTTCTACCAGATTTTCAGTCCAAGTCGTGAGATGCCAAGCCTAGCATTTAATCAGTAGTCGCTGAAACGACATTGTGCTGCAGGGTAGCCTACGAGCGAAAACGCGGGGATTGACGACTGTTCATTGGCCAAGCTGGCCCCAGCATGACCCACCTCTCCCGCTAGCTGATCTTGGAATCGTCTTTGATCGTATCCTCCAACGTAAATGGAGAGGTTATCCAGCCTGGATCGAAGGGTAAAAAATTGACTACATTGACGCTGATGGGGATTTTCCACGACCTATGATTAATATCAGAGTTTGCAGTGCGGGCGGTGATGCTAAGCGTAGGGAGTTGTGTGGGTACTCTTTTTGACGTGGTTGATGTAGACGACGAGGCACTCGAAGCAGTCGAATCTGCCATAGTATGGGATGATGGGTGGCTGTTGTGGTGGTCTGACTTTTAGTGTGCTATTGCTAGCGATGGTGGTTGATGTGAGACCTTCACTGGCTGGATTGCAGATGTGGGCGAGAGTGAGCGGGCTATGGCGAGGATGTCGAGACAAGCAAGATGGACAAGCATTATGAGAATATGTGGATGTATCTTTTTCAAAGTTTCAATAGACAAAATCAACCTGAGCCTCTGGTAAAAGGGCTGGTTTTATCCTTGAATGCCTCTCTACAGTTACCACCATTCCTTGGGCAGTTGTCGAGGGCATTATCTATGAGACATTGTATAAAAACATATGCCGCATCTCACCCCCTCGATCTTACCGCGCTACAAATATTCGCTCTTAGTCACCAACACCACTTGACTATAGCCAGTATTCGACTGACGGCACCATTGCGAATGATACTCTGTGAAGGACATGACCAAATATTATTGTGTTAATCTGTGCCGGGAAAGGTTTAAAAGCAAATTGTGGGAGTTGAGATAATAACTTTTCACGAGTCTCAATAAACTTTGTTTAGAGGAGCATCCTGGTGAGGCTGACTTACTGTCGGGAACATCCAGCTCTGAACTGTCTCCATGTCCAAGTCCTTGAAATCGAACAAGTTCTCGCTCTGACTTTGTAGTACAGTCTGAGCAATAATCAACGCCAGAGCGATAAATACGGTACCCAAGGCGCTCCAGAACCGAAAGTTGAGTCCTTTCCCCTTGGTAGAAAACCTTGCATCGGGGGCTGCCCATCCTGTTCGTTCTTATTTTTAGCATAATGGGAATTTAAGTCCTCCCAATATGATATTTGTTTGACTGGGTCATTTTCGTCATCTGTGTAAAGCTTCAGTGGCACAACCTATCACGGTATGTTCTTATCAACAATTTGTGAAACTGGACATATATAAGGTTGAACCAGCTTAGTCAGGTTTTGGAAAATTCGCCCCTTATTACCCAAAATACTTCATTAATCTGAGTCCTCGTCATCTGAATGCATTCGAAACCGGGATGTGGTTCGCGCCCTGGATGTGGCTTTCTCCCTGGACTTGGTTTTCCTCCTGGATGCGGTTTCCGTCCTGGTTGTGATTTCCAATCTCTGACTGGAACCTGGAAAGACCAATGGTTTTAGCGTGGGAATGAGCGGGTACGATCTGCTTGAAAATGAAACGGATTCATTACCTTTCGATACTTGATAGGGCACTTGATTGACCCTGATGTAAATCAAGTTAGTGAAATATGGAATGTTTCTTAGTTAATTTACGTACTTGTCTTGAGCGTCTCCGCTAGGGAATAATTTGGCCTTCATCCATTGGAGGAAACTCATTTTTGCAAATGGAATTTCACTCTTCTTATCAATGTATGAGGTATGATTCTGCTTCCTATCGTATGTTCTGTGGTGATGCCGCGTCTCCGTAAGCAATATACCCTGGTCGAAATTAGGAGTGATTTCTAGCCCCAGGGACCGGGCCAGCTCTTGAAATTGACAGTCGTTTGTCCCATTTATGAAATTCAAGAAACGACGCTCAACGTGGCCTTCTTGAAATACGTCTCTAAATTTTGCACCATTTTTGAGGAGCAGGTTAATAATCTCCATGTTCGGACTGCTATGATTGCATGATGGCGCATCACCTAAGCCAGGGCAAATTTGGTACGCCATAACTGCAGTCCGAAATAGAGAAGTACACTGATCCGGAGATATACACCCAGAAGAAATCCTGCGCGAAAGATATGAGTATAGCTGACACCGAACGGCGAGATTGAGGAAATTATCAGTAGATTCGCCCCCAGACACGGTAGAAGCCCAGTGAAGTCTTTTTGTATCTTGAGTGCCCCAAAAGTGTTCGAGATAAGACTTTCCACCAGAGCCAAGTTCATGGCTTAGATGCATTGCTGTTTTATCAATTTGGTCAAGTATTTCATCTTGAAAGTCTGGATTGAGCTTTCCAGCTTCCATGGAGTACTCGATGCACCACACAAGAAGATCCCAGAATCCATATTCTGGGTAACCAAACTTTTCGCTTGCTAGAGCCTTGAGCTGTAAGAGGTGTGCGCGTGCAAGCTGAGCGGCGCCATCGAAAGAGTCTGGTGTTCCCGAGCGAATGTCTGCCCAGACTGCAGGCTGGGATATCCAGTCTCTTACTGTTCGGTGCAAATATTCGACCTTTGCCTCTGGAAGCACATGGTCATCCAGGGTTGATGTTTGGTGTTTAAAAAAACCTAGAACTGAACCATTTTCCATGTTAGATGATATGGTTTCGGATTTTCCTGCCATCCCAACTTCCAAGAGTCCCTTGCAGCAGGCGTTAAGACGTCTTTTCATGGTCAAGGATCTGTATTTAGTCTCTTTCGGCTTGATCTCTTTTATGTTTTGCCGGAAAGCCAAGCCATCGTCCTCCTCGTTAGCGAAAGACATGCAAATGAGGGTTGGCGGTCGTTTTGCAGCACGAAATATTTGAAAGATTTCTCTTGCTCGGACGTAATATTGAGGCTCTAAACCTTTGAGCATTTGAGAAAACATTGCATCTAACTCCCCTGGAATTTCATCGAGTCTGCGTTGGAGATCTTGAGGTCTATCTCCATTCGTCAGGCCATCCAGCAGGGACCTAACAACAAGAACAACCCACAGAAAAACACCGGAGGCTTTTTCTGTCACTTCGTTTTTGATCCTTGTACGGGCCATCTCATCCATTTCAAGTAATTCATTGAAAGCAGGGTGTCTGTCAAATCTGTCGGAGACGTAGGCGGAAATGTCGGCTCGAGTCATTTCTTGCATGGAAAGGCTCGGCTTATTCTTGTATGCATCTTCAAACACGGTCCATGGACGACTTGAAACACAGAGTTTCACATTTGGAGCCGTGGCTAAACGTCAGAGAAGATCTATCAGCTCGCATGCAGGGCCGTCGAACTCATCCAGGCCATCGATGAGGAAAAAGAAATTTGCATCAGCTGTAGCACACTCCCCAATAAGAAGTGAAAATGCTTCAACAAGACTAGTCCAAGTCCAAGGCTCATCTAGGTCTCTAGATAAAATGAAGGTATCCCATTTTGATGGGTTTGAGGCCAGACCAAGCCCAGATGAAAAGCGATGTTGAAGAATTTGGTAAATTAGTGAGCGAACCAAGCCTTCATACGAGCGCTGAAGAACACTGCTAGAGTTCCAGAGAAAAAAAGAGATAGACACTAATGGCGTGGAGCCACTCCACTTATGTAAGGCTTTGAGTGTCCGAGGATCGGTATCGATAAATCTGAGAAGTGTTGATTTACCTGAGCCGGCCTTCCCTGTGATCCAGTAGGTAACAGATCCATGCATGAGCCAGTCGAGAAATGGCTTTCCTCTAACCCTAGAATGACTAGGGTCAGTTGATGATGTAAAGATCCACTCAAACGTAGACGTGGGCGGCCTTTCAATTCTCATTTCCCTTTCTCGAATCTCTGGATAATGAAGATAGGACAATAGTGTATCCCTCAATCCTGAACCCATTGCGGTTTTCCCCCATTCGTTAATCTTGAATGTAGAGGTTGTATAATATCGGGTTTCGAGCATTTTCGTGGTATTGAAGTCTATGATGTTCGCCAAATTGGATGTCCATAGAATACTGGGCCTATTTGAAGATTGAAGACTGTCTCCTTTTACTAGGCCTTTTTTTGACCTCATTTTTGTCGGAACGTTGGCTTGGGAGTGTATATTATCACTGGCAATTAGTTAGCTTTAGCACCGGGTATAATGGCATAATTGCTTGGCTTTCATACTATAGGCTAACGAGTATCTGCGTCGTTAACTGTTGCCTGAGACTTTCGAGCTGTTGATGCAATGAGTCGAGTAGGTCTACTTTTCCAATTGCTTTTATAGCTTTGAATAATCTGTCCCATACGTTTTCTCTGGAGGTGGAAAATCCTTCAAATCCATCTTGAAACCACCGGGGAGCTGCTTCTTTCATCACTCCAACGAGCTCTTCCGCTACTTCGCGACATTCTTTTGATATATTGTATATTGATTCCTCGGTGGAGTTCAATGACCTGGATTTAACAACGGTATTCAAGGTATCTGTGATTTGGTCGTTAATTTGAACGAGTCTCTCTGCTGCGGGCTTTAATCTCTCCAAATGACTCTTGTCTAACTGCTGAAGGCGATACGCATTGCGAACTTTGACGATCAGTTTGCTGTTGAAGTCGACGAATTGAATGATCGCAGCGGCAACCCCCAGCGCTGACAAAGGGTCCATATTTGGGTAGCAAGGGGGGTCAGTGCTTTGTTTTCGGACTGGATAATAGAGTGAGAAACTTTGTTAGATTTTAAATCGCGACATGGCCTACTAAAAGATGTCAGACCGATCAGGCTGTGAGGAGGCTGTGTCCGTTCCCTGAATCACGTGCTAAACGTGATTGAAACGTATCACCTGACCTATATCACAAGCAGTAGAGTAGCTTTAGTAGAAGCGCTTGTCAGAAAGGATAGCTGAAGCACTAATTACTGAATCAGTAATGTTTTTTCTTTCTTTTTGGATATCTCCGCTGGTGTGGCTTGATGAGCAAATATTACCAGAAGGAATATTGAAATATACATTTCTTAAGAACTATAAAAATCCTCTTACATCGTTTATTAAAATCGCGGTATCTCCACTAATGTACAATAGAAGGTTACAAGAGGTTCTCGAATACAATAATGTTTCTCATCATAAGACAATTCCGACATGAACCCAGACATTTGACCTCCTCAACTCCACAAACAATCTTGCCCTCTCAGAGCTTCCCTCATTTCTTCACTAATTATTTCTATATTTTTCTTTATTTTATAAGCCCTCAGATGTTGCTTATTCATGTTGGCTGCGTCTGTTGAAGCCTAGGCCTTTTGACACTTGTCCCCACTGTAGGACATGCCCTTGGGGCAACGACAAGTGTGGCTGACGACGCCCCAGAGCATGCCGTTCTTATTACAGACACAAGTTCCTTGTTTCGAATCAAAAGTAGCTTCGGTGGTGCAGTCACAGATGCCTGCTGTCTGGTTCCAGGCTAGGTTGGGGTTCTTGCACACGCATGCTTGCGCATTCTGGTCGTATGTGGCAGTGGAACCACAGCTGGGGATGCAGGTCGTGCCGCTCAACACCTTCCCGCTGGGGCAGCCACATTTCGAAGTCTTCGCATCAAAGACTAGATTGGTATTCTTACATGCGCAGGCCTTAGTATCCGTGCTATAGGCGGCTTGAGAACCGCAGCTGGAGGTGCAGGTGTTGCCGTTAAGCGACTGTCCGGGTAGACAACCGCAGGTGCTAGTCTTGGAGTCAAAGACTAGAGCACTGTTCTTGCATGCACATCCCTTGGTGCTTGTGCTGTATGTAGCTTGAGGTCCGCAGTCGGGAACACAGCTACCGCTGACCGCTGCTTGCCCTGTCGGACATTGACAGGAGTATTTGCCTTTGCTATCGGCGGCCCAAGTTGAACCGGCGATAGTACACTTACAAGCATTACCCAAGAGCTTTGCGTCGGAACCGCAGCTACAAGTTTTATCACGCTGACTAAATGTAGCGCCTGGGGCCTTGCACTGGCATACACCATTCTTGGAAGTGGCATCATTGCCGCAAGCAAGGGGAGCTGTTGCGCAAGCGCCGTTCTGGACAGTTTGACCCGATGGGCAAGCACACGAGTATTTACCGGCTTTATCACAAGACCATGTTGCACCCTTTGCAGAACACTGGCACTTAGAGCCATCCGAACTCAACGAAGCATCCGTGCCACAGTCACAGCTTTTCTTGGTGCTGCTGAAGGTTGCACCGGGAGCTTTGCACACACACGTGGTGCCGTCCTTGTTGAGAGAAGCGTTGGTGCCGCAGCTGACCGTACCCGTGCAAGTTCCATTCTTAATGGTCTGGCCGGACGGACAGACACACGAGTATTTACCGGAACTGCCTTTGGTCCAAGTGGCTCCCTTGATTGTGCATCCGCATGTTTTGCCATCAATGCTCAGCGACGCACTATCGCCACAGCTGCATGTCTTGTCTTTATTGAAGGTTGCGCCTGGAGCTTTGCAAACACAGTTACCAGAGTCGTCAGCTGCGGCGTTTGCACCACAAGCAAGTGTGACTGGGCATGAGCCGCTCTTGAGGATCTGACCTGATGGGCATGCGCACGCGTATTTGCCAGAGCTGCCCTTGGTCCAGCTTGCACCCTTGGCAGAGCACTGGCAGGACTTGCCGTCGGTGCTGAGCGTTGCGCCATCACCACAACCACAGGTCTTATCGGGGTTGAAGGTGGCGCCAGGAGCCTTGCAAATACAAGCGTTGGTGTTGTCGTTGAAGCTCGCCACCGATCCACAGTTAACGGTGCCCTTGCAAACACCGTATTTGACAGTCTGACCCGGTGGACAAGCACACGAGTACTTGCCGGTGGTGTCCTTTGTCCAGGCGGATAGCGAGGGAGCAGTGCATTGGCATGTCTTGCCGTCTGCACTAAGCGATGCTCCAGGGCCACAGCTGCAAGACTTGTCGTAGTTGAAAGTTGCACCAGGGGCGTTGCACTTGCATTTGCCAGTTCCATCATCAGCAGCGTATTTACCGCAGTTGAGGGTGGTCGGGGTGGTGCAGACTCCGTTCTTATTAGTCTGACCGGTTGGGCATGCGCAAGAGTACTTATTTGAGCTGTCCTTTGTCCAACTGGAACCTATGGGAGCACTGCATTGGCAGGTCTTGCCATCCTTGCTGAGCGATGCGCCGGTTCCGCAAGTACAAGACTTATCGCTATTGAACATAGCACCCGGAGCATTGCACGTGCAAGCATTGAGTTTAGTATCCAATGTAGCGCTGCTTCCGCAGTCCTGAATACAAGCGGTGCCTTGACTATTGGGAGCTTGGCCCGACTTACAAGCAGAGCAGGCATCTCCTCGGGCGCTAGGAATTTGGCCCTTGGGGCAGGGAGCACATGCCTTGGTTCCGTCACTGACTTGGCCCGAGGGACAAACGCTGCAACCGCTCTGATCGTCCTTGGTGGTCTGCCCAGAAGGACAGGCAGCACAGTCAGCTTTTCCATTGCTAAACTGACCTTTAGGACAAAGATCACAACCACTCTTGTCCTTCTTAATAATTGAGCCTGCCGGGCAATATACACAGGGCTTAGTTCCATCACTATACTTGCCATCTGGACAAGCGTCGCAGCTACTGTCGTCCGAGTTGGCTGCTGTTCCAGCTGAACAAGTCTTGCAACCACCCTTCCCGTCAGTAACCTTGCCGGCTGGGCAAGTGTCGCAGCCATTCTTTTGACTGTTGACGTTCGAACCAGCCTTGCATGCAGTACAAGCGGCAACTCCGTTGCTATACTCATTGTCTTTGCAAAGGTCGCAACCACTCTTGTCCTTGTTAAGTGCGGAGCCAGCTGGGCAAGTGGCACAGGTCTTTGTTCCGTCGCTATACTTGCCGTCGGGGCAGGCTTCGCAAGCGCTTTTATCAGACTTAGGGGCAGTACCCGCCTTGCAAGCTACACAGGCATCAACTCCATTGCTAACTTGACCAGGAGAGCAAGCTTGGCAGCCACTCAGGTCATCCTTGGGAACCTTGCCAGCTGGACAGGAGGAACAAGACGTTCCTTGGCTAACTTGACCGGTTGCGCAAGAAATACAGGCGCCATTCTCCTTGTTTGGTGCTTCACCCGGTTTACAAACAGTACACTTGGCCGCTCCATTGTTAACCTGGCCCGTTGGACAGGCCTCACAGCCGCTCTGGTCTGACTTCGGAACTTGACCCATTGGGCAAGCGGCGCAGGCAGTGAGTCCGTCGCTCACCTTTCCATCTGGGCAGTAATCGCAACCGCTCTTGTCATCTCGAGGTGTCTGTCCCAGCGAGCAGGACGTGCACTTGCTCAATCCGTTGCTGACCTCACCAGTTTGACAGTCCGAGCATCCACTGTTGTCGTCCTTGGGCTCCTTGCCCGCCGGGCACTTGCTGCAGCCAGATCCATCACTGACCTGGCCCGCGTCGCAGGAATCACAGCCGCTGTTATCTGCCTTTGGCTGTTGGGTGGCCTTGCAGGCAGCGCAGGGACCAGTGCCGTCACTGACAAGTCCCTTTGGACAGACTTCGCAACCGCTCTGGTCCTTCTTGGGTTGCTGTCCAGGTGGGCAGGCGGCACAAGCAGAGACTCCGTTGCTGATTGTACCGGAATCACAAGACTTACACTCACTTTTATCATCATTGGGTGCGGTGCCGGCTGTACAGGGAGTACAAGTACCCGTTCCCTTGCTGACACTACCAGCTGGGCATGTATCACACGAGCTGTTATCTTTACTGGGCACTTCGCCAGCCTTGCAAGATATACAATCACCCTTTCCGTCGCTGACCAAGCCATCTTCGCAGGTATTGCAGCCGCTCTTGTCGGTTTTAGGTGCTTCTCCAGCTTTGCAGGACACGCAAGAACCGGTGCCGTCACTGACCATGCCCGGGGAACAATCTTCACAAATGCTCTGAAGTTTGTTTGCAGATGTACCAGCGGTGCAGGGGGTGCATTCGCCTTTGCCGTCACCGATGGAACCAGCGGGACAAGCCTCGCAGCCACTTCTATCACTCTTGGGCTTGAAGCCAACTGAGCAAGATATACAGTCGCCTTTACCATCGCTGACCTGTTCATCTGGACAGTCACTACAGCCACTGAGGTCTTTCTTGGGAGCTTGACCAGCAGAACAAGAAGTACAAGATCCACCTTGGCTGACCTGCCCGGGTGGACAAGCGTCGCAGTCGGTTTGGTTCTCATTGGGCTCCTTTCCGAAGGGACAGGCAGAGCAAGGAGTCTTGCCATCACTGAACTGGCCAGTCGGGCAATCTTCACAACCGCTCTGGTCGAGTTTGGCGGCTTGGCCGGCAGGACATTCATCACAGGAAGTAGCTCCTTTGACGGAAACTTTACCGGTGTCACATGACGAACAGGTCTCAGAACCACTCTCAGAGTACTTACCAGCTGGGCAATCGGTGCACTGGGATGCTCCGTTGCCAAACTGGCCGGCGGGACAGTCGTCGCAACCGTCCTGATCCTTGTTGGCCACAGTACCAGCCAGGCAGTACTCACACTTGGTCGAGCCCTTGGCTGAAATCTGACCTGCTGGGCAGCTATCACAGTCACTGCTATCCTTGTTGGGCAACTTTCCAGCTGGACAGTCAGTGCAGGCGGTTTTACCGTTGCTGAACTGGCCTGGGGGACATGCCTCACAATCGCTGTTATCGTCGTTGGCGGCCTTGCCCGCTGGACACACATCGCAAGTAGCTGCGCCAGACTTTGAAACCTGACCCGACTGGCAATCGGAGCAGATGCCTGCACCAGCAGCTGCGTACTGGCCTGGCAAGCAGGAGACGCAGCGATCGGCTCCGTTGCTGAAAGTTCCCTCTGGACACTCATCGCAGCCGCTCTTGTCGGCATTGGGCGTGTGGCCGGGTTGGCATACGGCACATGCCTTGGTTCCGTCGCTGAAGGTGCCGGTATCACAAGGTTTGCAACCACTCTGGTCGTCATTTGGTTCATTTCCTTTGTCACAGGGGGCGCAAGGGACAGTGCCGTCGCTGACCAGACCCTCGTCGCAGCTCTGGCAGACGTCCTTGTCGATGCTGGCGGCCTTGCCTTTGGCGCAAGTTTGGCACTCGATACCGTTGCTGATCTGTCCCTTGTCACAGTCACTGCATTGGTTCTTGAGAGGGTTTGGTTTTGTTCCTGGGTCACAGGATGTACACTCGTCAACACCGCCATCTGAAACGGATCCCGCTGGACAGTCTTCACACTGGGTCCTGTCGTGGTTAGGCTTTTGACCTGGTCCACACAGGGTACAGCTAGCTTCCCCAACAGCAGCAACAGATCCCTCTCCGCAAACCACGCAAGCACTCTTGTCCTCGTTGGGCGCCCAGCCTGGCTGGCAGGTAGAACAACCCCCCGAGCCTTTGACTGAAGTCATTCCGGGCTCACAGTCTTGGCAGCCACCTGCACCTTTGGCATCAGAGAATTTGCCTGCTGGACAGTCCTGACAGCCAGTTGCGTCGTTGCTAAACTGGCCTGCCTCACACTGCTCGCATTCGCTCTTTGCATCGTTGGGCTGTGTTCCTGCTGTACAAGCCGAACAAGGGACGGTTCCATCGCTGGTCTTGCCCGGCGCGCAGATAGTACAAATGCTCTGGTCGTGTGAAGCCTCGTGGCCGGGATCGCAGGGGGCACACTTGACAGTTCCATCACTGGTCCAACCATCCTGGCAGGGATCGCAACCGCTCTGGTTATCCCTGGGTTCATGTCCAGGAGAGCAGGCAGCACAGGCACTGATTCCGTTACTGACGAGACCTGTATCACAGGGATTGCAGCCGCTCTTGTCTCCCTTTGGTTCACTGCCTGCCGCGCAAACAGCACAAGACTTGGTTCCATCACTAACCTCATTGGGATCGCAGGTGTCACAGCCACTCTTGTCGCCTTTAGGCTCTTGGTCTGCCGAACATGCAACACAGGCGCCCTTGCCGTCACTAACCATTCCACCAGTGCAGGATTGACAGCCGCTTTGCTGACTATTGGCCTCTTGTCCTGGTGAGCAGACGGCGCAAGGGCGTGTTCCATCACTGGCCATGCCCGAGGAGCACTTTGCGCAGCCACTGCCATCAGTGTTGGCCGCAGAGCCTGGGTCACAGGGAGCGCAAGCCGTCTTGCCGTTGCTCTGCAGGCCAGTGCCACATGTCTCGCAGTCGCTGTTATCAGCCTTGGGTCCTGTTCCCGGCAGGCAAGTCTTGCAAGTGGCCGCGCCGCTAGCTGCGACTTGACCTCCCGTGCATGCATCACAATCGTCGCCGTTCTTATTTGGAATTTTACCCGCTGGGCATTTTGTGCAGGACGTAGCCCCTTCAGCCGAGTATTGACCCGCTGGGCAAGCCGCACAAGCCGTTGTTCCGTCGCTATACTGACCTGCTGGACATTTGTCACAACCGCTCTTGCCCTGATTAACAGCCTGACCTGTTGGGCATACTTCACATTTTGATGCTCCCAAGGCCGAGTACGTATTATCCGGACAATTAGTGCATGCAGCGATGCCACCGGGTGAATACTTGCCCGCCGGGCAACTAGTGCAGACACTCTTGTCGTCGCTGGGTGCTTTGCCTCCTTCACATGTAGTACAGGTGGAATCGCCAGCGGCTGCAACTTTTCCAGGGTCACAGGCAACGCAACCACTCTGGTCTCCAGTGGGAACGGAGCCCAAGTCGCAGTTGTTGCAGGTAGTTGCACCCGCAGCCGAGAACTGACCTGCCAAGCAAGTACCGCACTCAGCTGCACCTCCAGCCGAGAACTTGCCCGCCGCACATGGTTCGCAGGCGCTTTTGTCAGAGTTGGGTGCGTGACCTTCAAGACATGTGGTGCAAGTATTTGAGCCTTTGGCTGCTGCTTGACCGGCATTACAAGCCTGGCAAAGGGTTTTGTCTCCATTGGGAATGTTTCCCGCGGAACATGTCGTACAAGTGGCGCTGCCACTGGTGGCAACTTGGCCAGTCTCACATGAAACGCAATCGCTCTTGTCACCGTTCGGGATAGTTCCATCAGCGCAGACGTCGCAAGCTGATTTGCCGCCCGATGAAAAGTGCCCTGATGCGCATGCCTCGCAAGTACTCTTGCCAGAATTAGGCGCCTTGCCAGCTTCGCAAGTGGTGCAACCGGCATCTCCGCTGAGTGCTACTTGGCCTGCCTGGCAATTATTGCAGCCATCTTTATTGGTGTTTGGAATTGAACCTGCCGCGCAGGGGGAGCACTGTGCCAGACCACCGGTCGAGAACTGACCCGCTGGGCAAGCTTCACAGGTAGTCTTGTCGCTGGTAGGAGCTTGGCCTGCTGGGCAAGTAGTACAGGTAGCATCACCAGGTTTGGCAACCTTGCCGGGATCGCACGACTGGCAACCGGTCTTAGTACCCGTGGGTACTTTACCAGCGTCACATTTACTACAACTTGTTGCTCCAGAGGCCAAAGAATATTGGCCCGCTGGGCAGGACGTACAAGTGTCAGAGCCACCAGCTGAAAACTGGCCCGCCGGACAAGTGGTGCAGTCACTCTTGTCGAGATTCGGTGATGATCCTGCTGGACAGTCTGAGCAACTGGGGGCATTGATAGCTGCGACTTTGCCCGGACCGCACTTTTGGCAACCGCTCTGATTACCATTGGGAACCCATCCAACTGGACATGAAGTACAGCTAGCCGAGCCAAGAGTCGCATAAGAGCCCGCCGCGCAAGGACTGCAAGTAATTGCTCCTCCAGTTGCGAAGGATCCTGCCGCACAAGGCGAGCAGGCCATTGCGCCCTGGCCCGAGGAATAAGTGCCCGTGGGACAGCTAGCACAGGTATCTATGCCACCAGAAGAGTACTTTCCTGCAGCGCAAGGGGTACAACTACCTTTGTTGCTAGTAGGTACTGAACCCAAGCCACAGGCAGCACAAGCAGCTCCTCCGGTGCTAAAGGAGCCTGCCGGGCATGCTGTACAGCCACTCTTGTCAGCCTTGGCTTGATAGCCCGTCGCGCAAGTGGCACAGGCCGTGGTTCCATCACTAAACTCGCCGGCATCACATGGGTTACAGCCGCTGCTGTCTGTATTTGGCTCCTGACCGGCTGCACAGTAGGCGCAGGCGCTGACTCCGTTGCTTACCTTCCCTCCTGTGCAAGGATTGCAGCCACTCTTATCTGATTTGGGTTCGCTACCTGCAGTGCACCGGGCACAGGCCTTGGTTCCATCACTGACATCTGAGCCCACGCAATTGTCGCAGCCGCTCTTATCAGTCTTGGGCTGCTGCTTCACCGAACAAGACCTACACGCGGTGCCATCACTCACCTGTGATCCAGTACAGGCAGAGCAAGTACTTCCGTCGGTGCTTGGCTGCTGTCCAGCTCCACAGGTTGTACAGCTGGTTGCACCACTGGCCGCCGCTTTCCCGGAACCACAGGCATCGCAACCGCTCTTGTCACTGTTTGGTATTTGGCCTGCGGTACAAGTAGAACATGTGGTTGAGCCGCTGGCAGCGTACTGACCGGGCAGACACGCAGTGCAGCTAGCTACACCACCACCTGAGGCATATCCTACCGGACAATCAGTGCAGGCGCTCTTGTTGGCATTTGGTGCTTTCCCCGCGCCACAGGCAGTGCAACCAGTAGCACCACTGACTGCGACCTGCCCAGCTGGACAGCTATCGCAGCCACTCTTGGTAAGGTTAGGGATCGTGCCCGCAGCACAGGTGCTACAAGTCGTGGCGCCGACTGCTGAATATTGACCCGCCCCACAAGCGGCACATGGAGTTGTTCCATCACCAAACTGGCCTGCTGGGCATGAGTTACAACCGGTCTTGTCAGATTTTGCTTGTTGTCCAACTGGACAGTAAGAACAAGCAGCCAATCCACCAGGCGAAAACATATTTGCTGGACAAGCAATGCAGGAAGCTTGCCCACTTGCTGGATACTGGCCCGCCGGGCACGCAGTGCAACTGACCGCACCGCTGGCTGAGATCTTTCCAGGGTCACAAGCAGTGCATGTAGCGGCGCCACCGGCTGAGAACTTTCCGGCTGGGCACGAAGAACAAGCCTTGGTTCCGTCGCCATACGTGCCTGCTGGGCAGGGATCGCAGCCCGTCTTGTCGGCTCTGGGCTGGGTGCCTGCTAAACAAGTGCTGCAGGAGCCTTGACCAAGATTTGAATATGTGTTGGCGTCACAACTTACACAGGCTAATGCACCGCGAGTCGAATATGTGCCTGCTGGGCAAAGACTACAAGTACCGGAACCAGCAGTACTGGTATATGAGCCTGCCGGGCACAGAATGCAGGCGCTGCTACTAGTCCCACCGCCGGAAGGTCCCATTGTTCCTGCCGGACACAAGCTGCAAACACTAGCACCAGCTGCCGCGTATTGGCCTGCTAAACAGTTTTTGCAGCCTGATCCGTCGCTAGAAGTACCTGCTGGGCAGGTATCGCAGCCGGTCTGGTCAGATTTGACCTGTTGGCCTGGCAAGCAGGCTGAGCAGGTAATGGAGGTGCTTGCAGTTGAATATGAGCCTGCCGGGCAAGTGTTGCACGCGGAGGCCCCAGGACTAAACCCTGAGTATTTCCCTGCCGGGCAAGGGGTGCAAGTAGAGGCGCCACTATTCACAGACACCAATCCTGGCGGGCAACTCATGCAAGAGGTCGAACCTGTGCTATCTTGATACTGACCCGCCGGACAGGAGTAGCAGGATCCCATACTACCGGGCGAATACGTGCCGACTGCGCAATCACTGCATGGTTTTGATCCACCGCCAGCCTGTCCAGCCGGACAGGCAGCACACGCACTCTTATCAGCTTTGGGTGCTTGGCCAGTAGGGCAAGTCGTGCAGGCAGGCCAGCCTGCAAACGAGTACGTGTTTGCATCGCAGTCAGTACAAGTGGCAGCAGAACCAGTAGAATATTTTCCTGCTGGGCAGTTGGTACAAGCAGTGGCACCTATGTCTGAATATTGTCCACCTGTGCATGCTCTGCACGCAGACATTCCATTATAATATGCATACGACCCTGCTGCGCAAGGTATGCATTGGGAGAGGGCGGCACCGTCCGGTGCATAGGCTCCCCGAGGACAGGACTTGCAATAGGTATCACCAGCTCCTTTGTAACTCCCCCCCCCGCATGGCACGCAATTGGCTCCACTCGAGTCGGGTGTGTAGCCTATTCCGCACGGAGTACACAGAGCCTTGGTCCCGTCGTTTATGGAACCCTGGTCACACCGATGGCAGGACGTTGCGTCCACGGGATAAAAGCCAGTAGAACAAGTTCGTTTGTAAATGGATTTGGAAAGGGCGTCGTCGACTTCTCGGCTCTCGAGTTCGAATTGGTGTTTCAGATAATTCGGGAATGCGTTGACGGAACTGGCGGCGAAAAGGGCCGTCAGCACCAAAGTTGTGGCTTTCATGTTGAAGCCAACGTGCCTCGATAGGCACGATTATGTGAAGAAGCAGAGGCACAAATCAGTCGTTGAGCCTTCATACAACAGCAACTCTGCATGAGAGAAAAGAAGAAGGATGCAAATTAATATAGATTCAGCTGCTAATGTCCAACATTTACCGGGGTAAGCTAGAAGATCGCCTAGCAAGACGCTAATATGTCCTAGGGGGCGCCACGGAGCTGTCGATGCATAACGAGTCGGTAGTCTCAAGCCACATGGCTGTCTTGTTAACTTGATTTGGATATTGGTTAGTCTCTTGCCACGCTTCTCTCAGAACTAGGAGCTTCAATCTCGAGTTGGTGCACACCATCTCTTCGAAAGCTGAAGATTCTTCATGCATCCAATTTCGTGATGAGTATCTCTCGGGCTCTCGCATCCCTCCGGTCTCTCGAATTCGTGCGCCACTCATACACGGCTTTTAGATAATTCCTAAACCGAGAGAGCGGATGCAACAGATTGTTATGCAAACATGCCAGAATCGTTGTATGTAGTAGTGGAATAAAACTTTGGGGTCCAGCTTTGCTACGTGTCCCAGGTGAGCCGAGCCGGACCCAACAACTTTATGAGCCCAATTCTACTTTCCCATCCAAGTTGCCTATTGTGATAAAATTGGGTAGCCGACGTGTAGCTAAAATCAACCATATCTCTTATAGTGTAAATCTTACTTTAATCGTGGCCAACCTCAAACAATTAATGAGAATTGAAGCCGATCCCTTTTTTTTTGCGTCAAGCCAAAGCTGGTGGAGCTACAGAGTCTAGACCTTTGCACCTGACTTGTAGCGCCATACTAGAGACTAGCTAGAGCATTTTCTCTTAGCCTCTTTCGCAGGAGAGGGGCATGGGCGCCATGAGCTGAGCGTTGGAGTTTGACTCTTGGCCTAGTGAGTCGATAGCTTCTGAATTCACGGGGGTCGGACGTGTCAACCGGACCGTCGGGGCCCCCGCACCCAGCATGGCTCCAAACAGTTACTTGCTCCAGACGTGGCTTTCTTAGGCTCAGGACCAGATAGCCCTACGAGGAGTGTTTTCTCCTGAGTCCATTTGTTCGGCAGATCCGCTAGCCGCATTTAGTGTTAATATTCGCCACAGCATGGAGTGGCGGACCTTCATTTTTACTTTGCGAAGGAACGGTGGGGGGGGGGGAAACAATATCCAGAAAACGGCCAAATGCTTTGCATATCCTCATCACCATTCCAGTGTCATCTTTTATCAGTATGGATCTAATCGGTACCCAGCTCCACGGAAATAAGGTCATGGTTGCGGACTCTCGACTCGGAACTGAAGCCTAGCTCCGTGCTTTCCCACTTGAGTTACTGCGGGGACCAATCCAGGGGTAAACGGCCGGTCCAAAAACGGTTCGATTTTGGCTTTGTTAGTTTTCCAGAGCAAGTTTATGATCATGTGACTTTCCGTAACGCGGAACGATGCCGACGTTGTTTCTAGCTGTTGTTGCGGATGGAGGGAGAGTACCCAATCAAGTAGACATAATTGGTAGTCATGTTCATTAGCCTATTTTGTGTGCTATTGGCGACATGACGCAACAATTTATCATCACTTAAAATAAGCCGTCAAGTAACTCTGTACTGCTGTTCCTTTCTTTCAGGAATTGCTATTCACTCATCTTAAAAAGCCATTCACTCGCCAGTCAAACGGCGAGTTAAATAGAGGCATATTTGGTTAGTGAATTAAACCTATATTGAATCCCCGACAGCACCTTGAGTCCATTAGTCTCTCGCGGGACAGAAGCATTTGCTACGTCGCGCTCTGGTATAGGGTAGCTATGGACTAGAACGAACCAGGCTAAACAGCAGGTTGACACTAGTACAAATTGACTAGATGCAATATGCCCCTTGATCTAAGAAACAATTCCATTAGCGTTTCTTACCTGCAATTGTGTTTTGTGCACCCGATCATTTAGTAGCTTGTAGGAGACTTCCGATATCTTTTGAAGCACAAGATGTCCTGGGAGAAAGAATATCAGCTTGATTAATGAGTCAGAATAAGGTTAATAATATGATGATTGAGGGTAGCCGTGGCTTTTGGGGGCATCGACAGAATAACCTAGTGCGTTTTGACCTTTCTTATCAGGTTTAGATTATTTACTGAGAGCTTAATCTCACCACATAGTCTCTCAAATCACGGGAATCTGGGAAATGTCGATAATAGGGCAGTCGATGAGCAGAGAGGGAAATTACTTCGATTTGGGCGGCGGCCTTGTGCTGATTGAAAGGTAATATCCCCAACCAATGAGTCAAGCCGTCCTGAGATTCTTCTTAACCTGTCCGTCAATAGAATCGTCTTCAGAGATATTTCTGTTTTTTTTTGGGTGAGAGTGGAGAGTCCTTTCACTTGAATGCCGGATGTCGACGTAGATAATCAGTTATCGCTAATTGGACTCTTTTGAAAGCCACGTTATAAAGGGAGATGTATTGACCATCATAACTTACAATTCGAGCGAGAACCAGTACTGACCAGTTTGACTATATCTCTAGCATGTTTACTCGTGAGCTAAGAATATTACTACGCACTGTGTCGTCTCTGGAGAGTCGGGATCGCAGCTTACTTGCTTCTATTGCTTCCAATGCTTTTCATGACTTTCTATTTCGCCTTAAGGATAGAATAAAAAATATCCCGATATGTCTTAGAAAATCGGCTTTAATAACAATTAGTTCCGCTGTTCACCTCCTTGACATTTGTGTCCATGCTTGCAGAGTTTGATGAGATGGAATTCCAAGTGGCTCGTTAGGAATCAACATGAAGCAAGATCCCGGTTTATTGAAAAGCTTGATAAGAAAGATTCCAACGGTGAAATAGACGGAAGAATTTGTTGCTTTTCGAGACCTGCTCTTTATAAATCGGAAAGTCTTCCTCTAAACCATTGCCAAGACCCCAATTGCATCATTGGACCTGCATGTTGAAAAAAGCGATGTTTACCTATAATGCAATGTTCTTCATATTTCTCCATCGTGCATGACAATTGATTTAATCCAATGCGATACAGATCCAAATGCATGCGACTCCATTTGCTAAAAAAAAAATTGCTTGTGAGCAGAGGTTTGAATTGAGTATGACACGGGGGCTTGGGTTGTGCACGATATTGGTTCGTGCTGGGGGTGGGTGTCTTATCTTTTGTCTGCATCTTCAGAGGCCAAGGAATAAGCTCTGGCTGAGTTTGAGATAAGGGACATGATGTTCAACCTCTTTGTGAGTGACTTGTATGGCTGAGCTTATGCCAGTTGTTTCTATCAATATCCCTTACCTTTAGATGAAGTATTGCGGTCAACTTGAACATCCAAAGCATCGAGGACAATCTCGTATTTTCCCTCTCGCTTGATTTGATCACCGCCTAGTATATATTGCTTAATAGTTGAAATGTTCCGCTTCCTTATGATGAGGAATCGTGACATATGCAATTACCTCACAGTACTGTTTGCTTACTTCTGCATACTTGTTTCTTCTCAGTTTATGGATCAAGTTCTGAATTGCTGCGCGGCACGTGCCTTCGCTTTTTCCAGCTCGACGACGTGCACAGAGCAGGTGCGTAGTGCCGCCTCGCGTGAATGTTACGCCGGTCACGTAACTATGTCTTAGACACTGGTAGCCCGATGTTGCATTTGATGTCGGTCGTCGGTCTTTTTTAAAAGTCCGACCCTCCGCGGAAAACGGGAAATTTACGATATCCGAGATTGAGATTGGCGGGTGGGTATTGCAGCACTGACGTGCGACAACAGGTGGGGAATGGTCATGGCGAGCATCTGTTGGCTCTCATCAAGTCCATCGTATCGATCTACACACACACATTTGACTGCCGAATTTATTTTGAGATTCGCAATGACCCCAGATGACTGTGAAACTGACTCGGATATTAGGGCCGGATTTCGAATTAGACCTTTTGTAGAAGGAAACCATAAAGAGCTGCCATTTGTAGTCTCACCCGCATGTTCTTGATGTGCGGGGTAATCATCTCTGTCGTAGTCAATGATGTAGTTGTCATAAGAAACGACACAAAGTCCCTTTGTCTTGTGCTTGAACAATGATATATAATGTGCATGGGAATGTTTTAAATCGGGTTTATTGATCGAAACCTTAGTCTCTGCCATCCTCGCAACCCTACCATGATATCGCAGGCCTGCAAATCTTCCGAAACTCTAAAAGGCGCTGGCGTGTATCGCTTGGCGGATCTATCGGATGATTCTTCTAAAACACTTGGCAAACTCCTGCGACAAAACCACGCTGCCCATGCGGTCCTACGAGAACCCAGATTGTTGTTCCACAATCACTTGCCTCATGTAAGAACCGACATTCTGAAATATCATTTCAAATGCGTACCCGATCAAGATTGGGGCAACTGATAGGTTACGTGATTAGGCCCTTGGCTCTTCCTACCTCTTAGGGGCTAGCAGCTCCAAGCTGGAAGAGATCTACGCTGCCGAGGCGCCAAACCTAACAGCCGCTGATGGCGGTGTGCCGAGAAACTCTATTACGTCCGAAAATTGGAGAACGTATCTAGGCCAAAAGGAGTACGTAAAATCTTTTAATCTCTCACAGTGACGAAAAACTAACCCATATTGGCTGTAGGTATACGGCTGCCTATGTTGACTACTTTGACTCCGAAGTGGAGCGAAACGGTGGCGATTGGCACAAGGTCGTGGCAGATTACCTTTATTCGGGAACAGAATTGTTGATCAACGGCTTCTCCGGCGGACGCGAGTCAATCCACTTCTAGTTTGGTCGTCTGACTTTGCTAACACCACTCTTAGTTGGCCATCCTTTCATTCACCTGGCGTATGGCTATGAATTCGACAGTAGAGAGGTCATTACTGAAGCCCTGAGCCTTGGCTGTACCGAACATGACCAGACACACAGGTTTTTCGACACCCCACCACCGGACAACTCCACATATAAGACTACAAGCCTGGAAAAGGTCCTAGGGAAGCTTTGTGACGACGAACGCTTCAACGGATACTCCCAGCATCTTGGGTTTGCTAATATTTTTACCCTCTTCGGTCGGTTTGAGTCGGAAATATTGGAGCATTGGAATGCTTTGGTTGTAGAGGATGTGACCGCACAGCTCAAAGAATGGCTGCAAACAGCAGCAGCACTAGCGGTTGGCGCTATGACTGCGGAGGGTGGCTTTGACTTTTACCTCGCTCATGTTTTGACGGTCGGTCATGCTCTCCGTATTTTGCTTCCTCTAACACCAGAACCATACAGGGTTCCTGTTATGAGGCAATATGGGCTTTACACCATTATGGTTTACCTTGCACAGCTGCGGCCTAGCTTTGATCGGGACCCAATCAAATCCTCCCAAGCGGACCACGGCGGCTGGGATGCTATCTACAAGAAAACATTGGATAGCGAATGGTCCAACGATGTGCATTGGCCTAAGGTAGTCCGAGCATTGAAGGCTGTCGAGGAGCTGAGAGGCCCCGAAGATGGATTTTACCAAAAAGCGTCGTTGAAGTTTATAACGGAATTTGATGGATGGACTGGCTTTGGACTAGGAGTCGATGCCCTTGCTTGACAGTGGGCCTCTTGAATCGGAGGTGGATGATACGATATTCTAGAATGCTTCCCTTCAAATGATCTATGTGTCTGCTAGTACTCACCGAGAAACCACTTACATGGTTAATATTCGATCACTTTATTTCCTGATGATCTAAAGCAATCCGTGTCACCTAGAGCTGCCGACGTATGTACCTAAAGATATCGTACATATCTCCAAAGTAACGAGTCTTCATGCCAATTCGGTCAACTGAGAAATCGATGACGCAAGACTTGTGATTATTTTGAACCAACGGTCAATCAACAGAATACTGCCCGGCAAATCGGACCAGCCTAGTACGGGGGCTGCAGAGCTCGGTGAAACCTTTGCGCCGCCTTGACCAGGCTCCATCAGATTGCATGTCTGGAACCCACAGTGATAAGAGTGGGTATTTCGGGGCTCGCTGTTAATGGAACAAAGTCGGAGAGCGAACTACCGACGTGACATATAAAAGCTTTAGATCGGGAGGTTCATTTTGACATTTAGTATATCTCTCATCATTTGACTCTACCATACAAGTATAAGCCGTAAAATACTCTCATACACAAAACAGGTGCATCATTCCTAATCATGGCTACGACACCGCAACGAATCGCTATCTTTGGCGCAACTGGAGGCACAGGCGGTGCAACCCTGCGGTCATTCCTCAAACATCAAGACCGTGGGGATGGTGCCTTTGATCTTAAGCTCATGGTGCGATCCAAGCCAAAGTTACTGAGATTATTCCCTGGGTTGGAGTCCTATACGAACGTTCATATCCAAGAAGGACAACTCACCGACACAAAAACAATTCGAGAGTGCATCCATGATGCTGACGTCATTATATGTGCACTGGGGGAAAACGACAACATTCCTGGTAACCGTGTGCTACAGGATCTTTCTAGCTCAATTATCAACGTGCTAGACGATTTGAAATCGACCTGTTCTGGGGAGTGGAAAAGACCGCGGCTCATTCTGCTATCATCCTCAACATGGAACGAACGCCTTACCGCGGAAATGCCAAGGCTTATGCTATGGCTCGTAAAGACGGCATTCTACTACCCTTACCTGGATCTACGCCTGGCCACAGCACAACTTAAAGCCTCCCCAGAGCTATTATCGCTATTCCTGGTGCAACCACCTGCTATCGTGGATGAGGAACCAAGCGGGCTGGTAATCAGCTCGGAACCGCGCAGCATGGCAGTTTCCTATTCCGACTTAGGCGATGCATTTTTTGAAGTGTCGACGAAGGAGTCGTACGCTCAACTTGAATGCGTGGGGGCTTTTAGCAAGGACGGGAATGGATTCGGAAAGTACGGACCGGAGGTGCTTTCAAGAATCTTTTGGGGAATGATCATGGGATATATGCCGGGATATTGGAAATTGAGGGCTCTTTTGAAGGGAGCCTAGAATAAATTGTTATAATGTGAGGGCATTGTGATATAAGGAGTTGAGGTGAGAAGGCTAAATGGCTAGGGCCGTTTAGTAACAGTCATCTGAGTACCTGGGACGATATAGAGATAGACATTGGCTTTGCATTTGGTTTTTATAGAGAAAGAAGAAAAGAACTAAGAACTTAGGAAATGGATCTACAATCTTGCCAGTTCAACGTGATACCATTATAGAATCGCCACTAGTGATTCGTCTCTTCGCAAACAGTAATTGTGGTTCACTGTGTTCGGCTCGCCTTTCCCGTCCCCACCAGCCACGAGAGAGTGGGTTTATAGGGCTCCAGTGATGGACTAGTTTCCTTTCCCAACTTGGAAAGCCTCGCCAATCCCCCGATTTGGATAGTTGATATTACGCCATGCCCTACCGGATATTCATCGTTTAATTTGTAGCATAGTTTTAGCGGGAAATGAGTCATCTGTGCGTCATGTGCAAGTATATGATTACATGGCACAGACTCGTGTCGTGGCGTCACGGGCACTAAGTAGTTTAAGTTACAGTAGATCAAAGGAGAGCCAGAAGGTGTGATAGCGGAAAAGTGAAAAGCCATTGATTACGCATCTATGCCAAACTGAACGTCATTTACCATAAATTAGCCCTTCACAAACTGTAAAATGGACTACGCAGAATGGCCCAAAAATAATTTTTCAGGCGAAATTGAGTCGACTCTCGTAGTTTTGATGCTAGAGATGGAATCAATATTTCCGTTATTGTGTCAATACTAACATTTTATCCAACTACGAATGCAATCCATCATTCCCCAAGTCAGCCATTACAGGCCCTAGGCCTAGCTAAATGATCATTCCGATGCCTACCCTGCTGAATCTACCATATTTGAAAGACCTTCCCGAAGGTGTGCAAAAATAGCGCCATCCAGTTCTGTCTCTAAGTCGCTTACATCTGCAGAACTGCAAATATCTTTCATGCCGTTAAAGATCTTGTGGCAGGCTTCCCAGTAAAATGCATATTTCTGGCGGACCAAAACCTCAGTTTCTTTGAGACGGTCAGATGCAGAAGAAATATATCCCCAGCATGTTTGGTTCAAATGGCCCGAAAAGTAGTTCAATTTACCATAAAGATCTTCATCCAACCCCGGTCTCCTTGCAGATCGCGCAATGTCGTCAAAGGCTCCCCAGCATACTCTTAAACTGTCGCAATAGATATAAAAAGGAATAGTTCGTTCCGGCGCAAATGATGTATTATTTAAAAGCTCATTTTGTTTTCTGACAATTTGGCTTAGAAGAAGCATTTTGTGCGACTTCGGGTCGCATTCCTCCAGTCTTCCAACTGCATATTGTCGAATACGAGCAAGCTGACCTTGATTTGAATCGGCAGTGTGAACTTGGAAGAAGCGCTTGTCTGCCACCGTACCAGCGATATCCATCATCGTCTTCCATCCGCCGGGATGGAATGCTGAATATTTGGTAAGATCGTAGACGATTCCTTCAATGCTGACCCATAGATCAGATGGTTTGTTATGATGTGCAAGTTCCGTGAAGGGTATTAGCCGTTCGGGAATATCAGTACGTGGTTTCCCGCCACGGCACGAGTCATGATAATGGTTAAGGGGCAGAGCGAAAAGTCCGAGCGACTCTAACCTGTCGTGGACAACTTCGCCAAACGAGCCACTTCCACTTACAAATACGTGGCCTTCACCATCTATCACGGCGCTCTTTATGAATGTGGATATATCGAGAAGAATATCGGAAATTCCTCTCGCTTTACCATAGGTCTCTAACATTCCATCCCGAATCATGCAACTGTAGCCATCCGAAATGGCCAAATGCAATTCAACAGGCAGAGACTTTGTCAATGAGAAAAACCTGTCAAAGTAGGGTACGCTGCTAATATTCTTGGCAGCGACCACAAGAATAATTTGTCCGGTTGTATCGTTGGAGGTCGACGCAGGATACCTCTGATTCAGAAATCCCAAAAACGGGCCTACTCCGGAACCTTGGGCAATGAGAAGCATTGGCCGGGTATTGTCGGCAGGAAGGCGAAAGTGCGGTCGAGGTGTCAACACGGCTTTGATGGATGACCCCGTAGGCGAGGAGCATAAAAGGTCCCCAAAGTGGCCCGAAGAATTTGCAATTGTCAAGAACAGTCTTGTGGTGTGATTGGTGACCTTCTCCACCATTGCTATCGTGTAGTATCTAGGAGAAGACTGGAGGCTATTGAATTGCTTCGATCCGCTGGGATCAGATTGGAGGTCTTCTAGCCACACCTGAATTGTATCACCAGGTGCTGTGGGTGGGCAACATGGGACAATGAGAGTCAAGCAGGTGGTTTTGCTACCAACAGGGGAACGTGACTCAATCTTCACATCCAATTGAGGTGGCCCAGATGCGAACCTAGCGGCGGTGGATCGTTTTACAAGCATCTCCAGGATGTCTTCAGAGGGGTCTGTAGATACCCGCGGAAGCCCACCGGTTGTGCTTTGACGACCAACACCAAGGACAAGGGGCAGGAAACCCATGGCTCTGAAGCGATGTCGTTGGAGAAACCACGAATATGTTTGTTGTAAGACTTTGAATGAACAGGCAGCCAGTCCACTGGGATGAGAATTTAGGTAATGGTCAATCGGATCATGCTTATCCTCGAGGAACTGCAACATTTGTTGGATGCGCGGGGGCTGAAGCGCACGACGCTTGACTTTCTGCATCAGCAGTTCACTGTCGGCTTTCCGTTTATTGACTCCCAGGAAGGAATCCAGCGCGTGAAATAGCGGTGAATTTATCCCGCTGTTTGAAAGCTCTCCGGGGACGACGGGTTGACCAACTTCTGGGTAAGTTCTGCCCCATATGACCGGATCGAAATTGTAAGGGCCGTCACACTTTGCAACAGGCACACTTGTGAAAATTTGACCGCAGTCCACAATGCCATGGCATATTGTCTCAAAGCAGTTTGCCAATGTCTCCTCTGGGTTAGGATCAGCAGTATGCATTGTCGCATCCATCATTGCACCTAATGCTGGAGCAAGTTTGGCTTCCATGCGAATCTGCACTTCAGGGTTCATGCGCTCCTCCGCCAGACCGAAATATGGGATTGCAAGCTCAAACTTGCCACCTCCCTTGATTCTATAGTTGTACAAGAAATCATCTTCGATCATTCGTTTCGGCGTATCCCGTCCAAGCCTCTGAGATACGGTTTGCCAGGCTGATAGAAGGTTTGTCGGCAAGTCATCGGATATAGTGCAATTATCTGTGCTGAGGCATCTTTCTTCCCATTTGACGGCGTGAGAAAGAGTGCTCAAGATGATCGAAGCTCGTGGGAGAAAACGGTTGGGTAAGCTGTTTATCGCGTCGACGAGACATGGTAAGCTCTCAAGGGTAGAATGGAGTGAACCAGTGCGGAGAAGTGGTGATAACTGGGATATTATGGAATCCAGAATATCTAGCTCCGGCGGGAGATTAGGCTCGACTTCCACTGTGTTAAGAAAGCCAGTCCTTTGGCGAAAACTTTTGTCCATACTGATTTCCATTAGCTGATTGACAAGATAAAACAAATTCAAGACCTAAAGTTCAGCCGTTAAATGCGTACTGAGAAGCAAACAAGGCAGAAAACACTATCCATGAAATTAAACTTGGGTGTCCGAGAGAAAGTTATCACGGGCAGGATTTGAGAAGCATTCTGATGGCGCACATTATATCCCTTCAGACCGAACTTGTCTGACGCATCCAACAGGTAGGTTGAAACTCTATTCCACGGGAAGTGAACTTCTGGCCTCGGGGAAGGGGAGTTCAACTCCATTTACCGGTGTGATGCAATGTGCGGTGCGACCCGCATGGCGCATTGAGCGCGTGACCTACTTTGTGTGATTTTTCTTTCTTGATGTAACGTGCACGTCTTTTAGCTGTGACCTAGTGTAGGCGATGTGTCTTAGTAGCCTTTCATATCACATTACGGTGTGGGGTTTTAATTTCATTGGTGTTCAGCACCATGTACCGCGCACCGGGTTGATACCATTTCTGCTGACCAAAGAACAACACTCCTACACACGGCACGGCACGGCATGGCCCAGACAAATGACTCGTATATTAGCCCGTCCCAGACTGTGGCGTGTTTGGGCCAAGCCCAGACTGCGATGGTCCAGTCAGGTAGGGCACCCCAGCTTGACTGTGACGTGTCTTGGCTCCCGGGCTAAGATGGATGAGGGAACGAAATGTAGATCGGATGTCGCTATCTAATGCATGGCATCTCGATAGTATATTACCTAAGGCACTGAAGATGTAATGATGCCTGACGTACTTCCCACCAGAACACTGAACCAAGACGACTTCGGACGAATGGGCATGGAAGCGGCTGGCGCTGACTTCCATGCACTATTTCCTTGGCTGACTCTCCAGTCTCCATTTAATCTAGGCATGGACAATGGAGAAGAAATTGGCAAGTAAGACCGGGTTGAGTCACTACTTGATGATCACGCATAACGAGCAGACTAGTGTCATGAAGGAAAGCAGATGCGCGAGTACGCAAATCAGCAGATTAAGGAATTGCTGTGAGTATGGTAATGAACTCCTTGGTTACTCAAAACCAATACTAAGATTCAAGTCATGGCTGCCCGTTTGGTTCAAAAGCAACTTCCAGGTCTCATGAACAAGGAATTTGTTCCAGCACTTGTTGAGCATAAGTCAAATGGCGGATTCATGTAAGCGTCACTGGTCTCGGCGGTCTCAGGCTATACCGTGGGACTTGGTGTTCTATCAAGGGTTCTATGTAGGTATCATGTGACTGCTAGCTCCCGCTTGCTAGCGGCATAGCAAGCTACCTCTGTTGCCACCGCCAACGAATGCTTCTTGGGTCGGGTCTTACGGGTCCAGTAGCCATCACATTTGTCTCTTAAATCATTGGCTTTGTTTTTCTGCATAACGTCATGCGCCCCTTTTGACGGTACGACTAGCTATATAATCAGTGCTACAGTCTGGCTACGAGCCGCACAAAGTAATTTATACGTGTGACACCGCTCCGGTCCAAAGGTTTTGTCAAGCCGATATAAGTTTCTGTGGGGCCATCGCGGTCATATACAATCTGCTACAGACAGTACTGTATGTCGCAACGGTTAGGCTGGCTGTTAGCGTAGAACCTGGCGGTATATGCATTCGAAATCAGGCCTGAGGTGGCGTGGGACCTAGACACCGACCTTAGATTATGAGGCCATCTAAATATGAATCGGACAGAATAGTTCAACAACGTAGATACACTCTGATCGCATCCCGGTCAATGAAAACTTCGCACAAGAGAGGGACTGATGAGGGGTGTGCAAGATTTTAACTGTCAGGTCTAACATAAGTGCACTCAGTTTGCACTGTTATTAATATCAATCATCTCCTAATTCAACACCCTACACATATTAAAACTACGCATGGATAGATATATAGAATGATATTGGGCTTCATTGGCCGCTTACATGAGATCGCGTGGTGAAAAGCCGTAGGCAGTCACAGGAGTAAAGAATTCAACTGAAACTTTGATTTTAATGACAGAATTGTATTGAAAATGATGTTGGTTTATCTAGATTTAATGATTAATACAGTTCTACGGATTTAAAGGTCATCCTCGGAATCCCAATCTATTCTAAGAAGATTCAGTGCTGGCCCAGAACCAACTAAGTAAGGCTTGACATCGCTCAAAGTCCAGGAGCGGGCGAAGTCAAGGCGAACCCCAACTTCGTTGAACAACGAGTGTAGAGTAATTGACTTTGTTTTTTTTCCACATCTGATATCCCTCAGATTGGGAAACTGGCCAGGTTGGCTACTCATATGCTCGGCTAAGCCACATAGGGCTTTCTTCAAAGCATTACTGAGCCTTTCGGGTGCAATTGAAATGCTTGCAATCGAAGGAGGGAGAAACCGCACAAGTGCCTGAGATATAGGTACATGATTATCAGGTTCAACAACGTAATGAAGCATTCTTGAATCCACAAACAAATGTTCCAAAACTTGAAATCCCTTGAGATCCAGGTTTCTATCAAGTGGTCTCATCCGGGAGCCCTGTTTAGTAAGGTCGAGGTGCAACACCTTAAGGGTCCTTTTATGAGATTCCAAATGCCTAATTGCATCCGCCGGTTGGAAGTGATATGTCGGATCGTATCGCCTCTCATTACCACACCAATTATCCTCTCGTTCATGGGGTGCGGCTTCGTATTCGAAGGCTGTTAAACCACCGGTACAGGCAATGATCATCTTTTCCAGCCATTCTGGACATACTCTTCCCCTCGTAATTCTCAATGTCTTCAATCTAGGCATTGGAGAGCGTGGGGCCCAGCCATCACATGCGTCGATGTTCAATGTTTCCAGGTCTATCGCCAGCTTGACGAGCGAGTTTGCGCTTACTCCAAGATCAAGTGTCTTCAGTGGCAGACGGGCAACATTGAGAGCAGGCAGTGCGTCACAAGGAAATCCATCTTCCGGCCAGCAACTCCCACCTTGCATACTCAGGTGGTCCAGATTTGGCAGTTTAGCAATGAGCATGGCAACGAACTCGGCGTTGAGCCAGCGCATCCCGTATCTGGGACGTCCATTGAATGCCAGGCCCAAACGCCACTGTATATTTGCATCCAGATCAACTTTCTGGTCCAGATATGACAGCAGGAACCCTTCAAAAACGTCTGGTTGGTCAGGCGTCCAGTCGCGCGATAGGTAAGGCGACTTGTTAGCAGAAGCATCCACCGCCCGTTGTCTCCAAGCGGTGGGTAAATCGATGCCCAAACCACGAGACGCTTCCTGGATAAGAGCCTTCTTCTCTTCCTCGCCCACAATTTCAAGTAGACTTTTATGAATGTAGACTTTCCGGACTAACCTAGCAAGATCAGGGCGTAGGGTGATGGTTCGCATAAATGATACAAGACGGCCATTCCAAGAATACAACTTCGAACATGAAGAGTCGCCGTAACCTAGCACAAATTCATGATGTAAGACGTTTTGCGCGAGATCTCGGAATCGCTTTGATACCAGTGATAGTGATAAGAGCGGTTGGCGTTTAAGAGAGTACCATGACGGGGTGGTTAGCTTTTGTGTTTGTTGACGCCTCTCTTGAAGCGGCCGCGCATCCCATGCTTGGTTGTACTCGTCCTGACAATGCAAGCAAAAGTAGCTGAGGATTTGCAAAAGAGTTTCGTTGGACAAATTCGAGAGCGAGGCACCGGTCATCGTTTTAGCTGGTGGATGGGTGCGAGGCTCTCAGTGATGGGATTAGTAATAGTGTGCAACACCGGGCAATCAAAAGTGTCTAGCTGGGCGCGATATTTTGTTCCCTGAAATTAATTTCTCACATTGTCACGTGCAACTTGTAACGGGCAGGGATCTATGCTTACTCGCGTTGTTGCCTGTTGGCTATTGCCTGGGAGCGAATCAGCCGTGGCAGCGCCAAAGTGGATAGGTTCAGGACGTTCAATGTATTGTCAAATATGAAGATGCTACTGAACGTCACATTTGCGCGAATAATTCGCCCTTCCCAAGGTGCACGGTCGATGCCAAATTATACCAAATCGTGAAACCTACGAACAAGACAGGTTCTCAATGTGGAGATGTCCAATTAGACCCAGTCGGGTTTTCGGGAAAACATACTTGATTTTAATAATATCCTCAGCCATCGTTTTCGGTTTGGTAGGTATTGGCCATTTGATTAGCGAGTTATCATCATGCCACAAGAATATTTCATGTACATAACCTAGAGTTGCCAGGGTCAGTATGTTCCCAGAATGCCCCACTGTTGAGCTGGTTAATACCTATTACTTTCAGGTATGATTGCCCTGATTCCAGTGGGAAACTAGATAAGGTTGAAAACACGCCAATCGTATCTGCAAAGACAACATCACAGCCGCGCTTTGCGCCTTGAACCCTGACGCTTGTTCCGTTGTGCGGCTGTAATACGTAACACTCAGAGATTCGCCACTATCCCAATCCATATCCAATCACATAGCGCGGATAAGGTATGGCATACTGCTTGTTAGAGGAGGGGTTGTTACTGTCCAGAGCGGTGAGTCCGTATTACTTTTCTTCCTGTAGTTGAGCCAAAAGAACATGTCGCGCTAACCTTGGGGACACTCGTGACCCGTATTTACAACAAACGTGACGACCGGACCGATCTGTCATGAGGCATCAGCCAGCCAAAATTGTCAAAATGTGTTCAAGTAGCCGTTTCTAGTCACGCGCTGAACTATTGGTTGGTGGCTGCTCAAGCCGTCTCAATTGCTTCTGAGACATCCACACCTCTCAAGGTACGGTGTCAGTCCACCCCCAAAACAATTGGCTGGCTGGATTTCAACTAGTGTGGCGGACTTTGAACAGATCCAGACTAATAGTTGCTGACCAAAACAAAAGTCAAAAGTCAAATTTCCATTTCAAGTCACTTCAGTGAAAACAGCTCTTGGCTTCTCTTCCGGCCAGATTGATTTTGACTCTTTCTACTAGTAGGCGAGTGGCAAGCAGGACAGTATCCCCGCTTAACAAGGGACTTCCATATCTAAAATCTCGTTCAGCATGGCCGCCTTCAACAATCCACTTGTTGCCCACATTTGCGCCTATAACGTACCACCCGACAGATTGGCGTTCACGTGGAGGCCGAGAAAAACAGGTTCCAGCCACTTTAGGCTCACCGCATTTCTATAGTATTGATTCTAGTATAGTCTCACATCTATCTCGTCTAGCCCTCGTTACCAAAACCCGGTTTCCGATAGCGGTCTGTAAAATGGCCCCAACTAACGCAATTATGCGCAATATTGACAGCGGCGTTGATGAAAATAGTTAGGCTGGAGAAGAATCATGCCATGTTGTCTCAGCCCTAGCACTAAGGGAGTGGATATCTTGTGCTAACCCGCTCAAGTATCTAGCATACTATTATGCTTAGTTCAAGCCACAAGCAACTAAGAGCGGTCTCGCCCTTCCAAGAGCTTTTTTCTTCTTGTTTAACTCCGCATACCACCGCGCCACCTGGAGTATAGTGGTAAGCTACCTTTTAGTAAGGGTCCATGAGTATTTATGCTCTGATGACCCTGCGCTCAGATTCCCAAAATACCAAGATATCACCATCATCAGCACCCAAAACAAAAAACCGCCCAAAGATTATACCGGCAAAGATGATGCGACTTCCTCTAATTTTGCCCTTTCTGGGTTTGGTTTGGGCTGCGCCCACTGGGCAATCCTCCACCTCTACATCGGATAATCCTTCTATCCCTCATATTGATCCAACTGAGCTGGACATATTGTCTGGTCAGCCACATACACCAAGAGCTACCTCGCCTAAGACATACGTCAATTTCACTAGCTGCTCTGTTACTGTTACGGGAGATGTGGGTTGGGATTTTGTGCCCACGTCAACTACTGGCACGCTGTTTATTGTTCAGGGCATCCCTTCACCCGGAACTAAGAATGGCGTCAACCCTTATGACATGTACCTTGCTGCAGGCCCGTTAGTTACATTCACCACTAGCGCGGCAATGACGGGGTATTCTCTCGGTTCTAACACAACCGACTATGCACGAGTTTCGATCATTCCGGGAGGTATCAGGGCTGACATCGATGATTCGAATGTTCCTTTTTATCAACAGCCGCAAAGGTTCAATGTGGCAAGGCAGTACTCGACCTCGATCTATCATGACAGTACTGTTTTCGTCCCCCCTACAACTTATACACCAAACTATGGATGGATGGCTGTTGTTATTCCGCAAGATAAAACGGGTAGGTTTTCTGGGGCCATTCAACGGGGATGGATCTGGCTAGAAGCTCCCTCTGCCAGGCTCGTCGCTAGCATTACTGGAGCTTGTTATATGACTACATCCGTACCATATCCACTTCCCTAAGCTGGCAGGCTTATATAGGGCTGGGAGTTACCTTGAACTAGCATAGGCCTGTCGGATATCTTGTTCTAGGATGCTAGTATAAAAGATATTTAATAACTATGTCAGGGAATTCTAACTCATAATCATCAATATACGATAGTATATGATACCCTATGATACAATAAATCATATAAGACATCACAGAACCGTACCTATTTTACTAGTACTATCTCCATATGGAAACTATCTGTAATATTAACCAGCTCTAAGAGTCTTTGTTGAAAATAAAAACTGAAACTTTGGTCTGCAAGCAGGATATCAAGACGTGGAATCCGGTGAAAACTATGCTATATCAAGTTGAATTTAAATCTATGAGGGTTGAAAATGACAAGCATCAATGCAAAGGCATTCACTGAAACAATGGTTCAGGCAAATCCTCGTGCCTTAGAATGCAGTAGTTGGACAGTTACGTCGCCAGTACCTGGGAACCTGACGGACAATAATTAGAGTCGTGAAAAGTTTACTTTGCATCATGTGACATGACAAGCCTTCAGGTTGGTTCGCAGTAACTGCGGTAACTATACTATATCGATACTTATATATCCAGTGATAGGCACTATTACACTTATACGAACCGCTCTGTTCATATCCGGTCTTATTAAGACTTATCAGGCAGTTTAAATTCGCCAGGTTGGCCATTAACATTCGTGGACTGTTGATTGAATAATTCTCATACGTCACACCCGTAGTGGTAACATTACTTAATTGTAACGCGTAATATCTTGAGAGCTATCCCATCCCCATCGGGGCAAGTGCGTTTGTTACTTGACAAGTCTAGTATGTGCCCCTCATGTAGAGAAAAGGTTTCAGACACGATAAATGTCTCTCCCATCCATGTCCGAGGAATCGAATTGGCATTCTTCCAACTGAGGCAATGGGGCTGCGACTTTAATTCAACTTCTTGGGCTTGGTTAGTTTGTAAGGTGGAGTGTACGCATCATCAAAAGGAGCCTTCCCGACTAGTATAGCGATGTGCCTAGGCCTTCAGTGGTGATCTGGGCTAACTGAACAGCCAGAAACATGCATGTGCTTCGGAACTCACCGGGTGTGGCCATTAGTGTTGAACTCCAGGGTGTGCACCGTCGATTTTCACCGGCCTGATTTGGTGAATTAGGTCATGGCGCGAAATGGAATTGTTTTAGACATTAAGTTGAGAAATAATAAGCTGAGAAATAAGGTGGATTAACTTGCCTTCTAGTCATGATTGTGTTACTGATTTCATGCTCAAGTTGGAATGATAACATGTGACCCTGAGTGAATTGAGATTGATGCGCTAGATACTTCGGTCGGATATTCCACTGCGGGAATTCCCCAGTTCGACAAGACTCTTGTGGCAGACAGCATGGCTTCGAGTCTTGGAAATATTTCTGCCAAGAAGTAGTAAAGGAAAGGTGCCGATGCACCCCAGATTCAGCAAGCATAAAATGCGGGGTTGGGGGGATGAACAAGCTATCCTCAACTTGGATAGGGGTGCTTCTGGTGTCGGAGTTTGACTATTCCGTCGGAGATGATGGACTTTCGGCGGCTAGCTGATTTCCTATTGGATGACAGCCTAAGAATGATTCCTGTTGCTTTGATTTATTTGACCCAAGAGATCCCGTTCAAAAGGTGACAGGCACGCATGCATTATTCAGGTCATAAAAGGTCTAGATTGAAGTAGGCAAGCAACGAGCCAGTAAACTCTACATCATTCGCAATCATGACCGACACGGAGAAAGGGAATATTCAGCATCAGGTGAGTATCCTGTAACTCAGTGTCTTATTACTAACTCAGCGCTTTTCGCGATAAAGGAAAACGCCAGCGGGCTCGAGGACATACATTTACAATACTTGATTGATCGTCATGGTACTGCAGACTTAGATCCCGTTCCACAAATGGATGACAACGATCCACTTAACTGGCCGTATCGAAAGGTAAATAGAGACTCGTTCTCTTCATTTGAACTTTGCAATACTGATGCTGAGGCAGAAAATGGTTAACTTACTCCTTGTTTCTTTCCATGCTTTCATGGCGACTTTTACTGCTGCCGCAATCCAGTCCGCTTTCGTCGATATCGCCGGCGATCTAAATGTCAGCGTGCACAAGGCTTCCTACTTGACATCGCTCGTCATTGCCATATTAGGAGCTGCTCCACTTTTCTGGAGGCCCCTGTCCAATGTATATGGACGGCGTCCCATTTTTCTTCTGTCATTACTTTGCAGTCTTGCAGGAAATTTAGGCAGCGCATGGAGTCCCTCGTACGGCACCATGGCCTTTTGTCGAGCTGTCACGGGATTCTTCATCAGTCCTGCTGCATCCATCGGTAGCGCCGTCGTTCAAGAGACATTCTTTCGACACGAGCGAGCACGTTACTTGGGCATCTGGACATGCATGGTGACTCTGGGTGTCCCTGTTGCTCCATTAATATTTGGATTTGTAGCCTTGCGTGTTGGCTATCGATGGATTTATTGGGCCCTTGCCATTGTAAGTTGGATACATATTGAACAATCAGAGTATTTGACTGAGGCATATCCAGACGAATGGTGTTCAATTCGTCCTCTACTTCTTTTTCGGCCCCGAAACGCGATACATTCCTCAAGCCACCGAATCGAGGTACGAACCATCGAGAATGTACCAATGGCTTTACTTTCGCCGCGTTGATCCAACTCCTCTTGCCTTTCGTGATTTCTTTCATCCATTAATGCTGGCTTTCCGGCCTGCTGTTGCCATACCCGCAGCCGCATACGCCATGGTATTTCTTTGGGGCAGCATTATGATTGCCATTGAAATCCCACAGATATTCCCGGAGAGGTTTGGATTTAATACGCAAGAAGTAGGACTTCAAAACATCTCGTTGCTTGTGGGTACAATTCTAGGCGAGCAAATTGGAGGCATCATGTCTGATAAGTGGATGTTACTGCGGGAAAAGAGAAGAAATGACACTGTCGCTGAGTTCCGTCTCTGGCTGGGCCATGTTGGGTACTTGTGCACGATTTGTGGGATTGTAGTATTCCTGGTGCAACTAGATCGTGCAGCGACTTGGGATATTACACCACTGATTGGAGCAGGCATTGCTGCCGCAGGCAATCAAGTCGTTACGACTGTCTTGATGGCATATACTGTAGACTGCTACCCCGAGGATGCTGCCGCTATTGGAGTGTTTGTCTCATTTGTTCGCCAGATTTGGGGGTTTATTGGGCCATTTTGGTAAGTCTTCTGCTCTTTCCAACGGGTCATGAGCACATGCATCGGAAAACTGCTATCAGAATGCCAACTTTGTGGTAGGAGTTAGAATGAGCAAGTATTGGATCAGTCGAAATGGGCCACATCGCTAACGAATGCCTTGAAACAGGTTCCCGGAAATGATTGAAGAAGTGGGCCTTAAAAAGAGCGCAGCAATATCAGCAGGCATGATCATCGGAGTCTCCATTTTGCCCACAATTGTTCTCCAGTGGAGAGGTCACAAGTCATACTAGTATAATAGTTAGATCTAATAAAGATGCACTTGTCGTTCCACAGTTCGAGCTTCCTACTATGTTAAGGCCATATCACGGTTCTAGAGGGAATAAACCAAGCTCGGGGCCGGAGCGGGGCTTGCTGATCAATGCAGCCCTTCAACTAGTTTGCAGTTGCGCCAATCATTACGCGATTGCCCTGTTGACCGTCAAAATCAGCCCCGGTCTGGAAGGGCCGAACTCTGTTGCACAGCCTCACCGATCGCCCCGAATACATAAATGCTAACATAATCTAGCAAATCTGGCACCGACAGCATGTGACCAAAAATACCGGCATCAATTCCCAGGATGACAGTGGGCAAGACCAATTGAGAGGGAACAGTTTGTCCCTTCGAAGCTAAACTCTATAGTCATTGGCTAGTCACTAAATCCCTGAAGGGTAATGTCTGGGTGGTTGTTTCGGCAATTGTTTTGGCCGAGGGTACCTAAGGTAACCTTCGGCTGGGAAACAGCTGAAAAGTCGGCGACACAGATCATCCATATAAGTTTGGGTTCCTCTCCGGTACCTTCGTAATTGGATTCATTGTGGTACTCATTGCAAGAGTGAATTGTGTTCCCTAAGTTTCCATGATGGACTACTCTAAAGGAATAAGCACTTGGTTCACAGTTAAAATCAACGAACTGTTCTAACCTGTCCGCAATAGGTGGCTGATCAAGCTATCCCGTATTAGGGATATCATATTGTTGTGCGGAAGTGTTCCATAGTGCAAGCATGGCTTTGACTGCCGCGACAAGAGGTGAAATAACTGATTGGAATGGTCCGTCATATCGTCTATGCAAGATTTGAGTCATTTCTCGGTCCGATAAGCTGATTCGAGACAGGTCGATACGTTTTTGCATAACTTATGTTGGCCAACAGAGGAAAGTCTCCGCACACGGCACGGCACGGGCTGGCGTATGTGCCGTGTCTTGGCTGCCAAGCTATGCAGGGTGCTAAGATGAAAGCAGGAAAGTAATGCGGATCAGACATCAATCAATGTACAACCGACCGATATTTGTTACGCGAACCAATAAAATCGCACTCTGGCTTGTGATACGTGGGCCTTTGACACGGCATGGAGCCCGCAAGGGTGGCAGGCAGCGAAGTCTATGTAATGCTGCGTGAGCTATGTTTCCTACCCCTCTGTGCTTGGAGTTACCTAATAATAGGCCAAGTCCTGGCCCATGAGAATGCTTTAATGAACGTTATGAGATCCAATATCAGCAAACCAACTTGACATCGTAGACTAGATGGGTCGTCATAATGTGATACCATTCAACATACATCCGGATTATCCTTCCTTCTTTTAAAATACGTCAGTGATGAAAACCTTAGACATTGTGCGCAAATTACTGGGATTGCGATTCCAAGAAGTGGATGATGCATGAGGTTGGGCATTTCGTCAAGTGTATGTTGAACTAGATTTCCTAAAGCAAGCTTATACATGTGTTGTCTAACAATGTAGAGTAGACCCCAAATCCAATACTTGACCAACCAGAATCTTGTGTCTATCCTTCCACTCTTTTTATTCGTTCGAATGCAACCTGCCATGTCACAAGTATTCCTTAGGCATGCATATCGCTGTCTCTCGGCCCAGTAAATAGTTCACGGGATAGAACGCCACGCAGGCGTGAGACGGCACGTAGTCACAGACCCATCGGCTTTACATCATCTATGCAGAGAGTAAGCTAGGATAGGAAATCGCTAAAGTATCCCCTGCATATGCCGTGGCAACTGGTCTTGGCTATTGAACCCACAATGTCTCTCAGTCAGCCAGCCACACTAGCGCGACACTCTGTGTGAGGTTCCTTCCCAAGCAGGCGTATAATGATCCCGATGAATTATAAATATCGGAAATGAGCTCTCTGGTATACAGGGAGGCTCTCTATGCAAACCACCAGGGAGACATTGGAGTTGCAGTCATTCTTGTCTTTACGAAATGTTGGTCAAGAACCTCTTGGGCTCCTTAGCCCTCTTAACCTGTGCGACGGCGCACGCGGACCTACCATTCCTAGATTTACCGTGGGGCAAGTGGCAAGCGACCGAATTTCCTCAGGATCCAAAGGTAACCGATACATCCCACTTAATAATGAAAGCTCTCTAACATGGTCCAGATCTATCTCTTCAAAAATGTTAGATTTGGAGTTATACCCGAGCGCTTCGGCGCCCCCGAATTCCCACCAAAAAACGACACGGCGGGGTTCCAGGACATCACAGGGCCCACTACTTGCTTTCAGGTAAAGGTGAAGCAATTGACGGATCCTGCCGGAGGAAAGCATCCTCTTGGCGACCCCGAAGACCTTGACCCACAAGAGTCCGAGGACTGTCTTTTTCTTGACATCTACGCGCCTGCATCGGCATTCGGTCCCAACGCAAAGCCTTTGCCCGTCATTGTTTGGGTCTATGGCGGTGCTTATGCCTTTGGAAGTAAAGATTCTGGTGGTCCTCTGTATACTGGCCAGTCAATGCTGCAGGCATCGAATTACGAGGCGATTTTCATCACCGGCAACTATCGCGTAGGTGCATTTGGATGGCTTGCTGGGAATTACATTGAACAGGAAGCCCAGCCAAATGCTGGCCTCTATGACCAAGCCTTGTTGTTCGAGTGGGTGCAGCGCTATGTCAGCCAAGTCAAGGGTGATAAGGATCGAGTCTCGGCTTGGGGGTTGTCAGCTGGGGGAGGCTCCATTTTGCACCATCTCGTTCGCGAGGACGGTGCTGTGCAGGCGCCCTTTCAGTCCTTCAATGTCCACAGCCCTGGATTCCAGTTGGCTTGGGACAACACTCCCGATGGCAGGCTTGATGAGATGTACAAGCTGTTTTCAGAGCATGCCGGTTGTGGCAGTAAATACAACATTACATGCCTTAGAGAAAAGGATGCCGCTACCGTACTCAAAGAGGCCAACCAGAACTTTTTTGACGAGGTGATGGCCAGGGGTCTTTTTCCAGTCGGCCCTTCGGTAGATGGGCAATGGATCAAGTCCTTGCCTGCCGTCGCATTCGATGAAGGTGAGTTATATGAATCAAAATAGATAAGATGTTTTTAAGCATCGCTAACATTATCTCCAGACAGGTATTCCGGTAGCATCTCATCTGCTCTCATCTCTCACACATCAAACGAAGCTGACCTCTTTACACCTAAACACATTGAAGAGGAAGAAGACTTGGACAACTATCTGGCAGATTTCCTGCCAGGAAGTGCCCTGGCACAAACCAGGGACGATATCAAAGAGCACTACTGCCATGGAATCTCCTTGAATCCTCCAACTACCAGCTGGAGAAATTGCACTCGAGACATCATCAGGGATTCCACCTTCACCTGCAATACGAGGTATCTGTTTGACTCATTTCCCACGGAGTCCTACATGATGCGATACTCGTGGCCCTTTAAAGACCTAGCATTCCATGGGTCGGACTTGATCGCATTGTTCTCAAACAACATCGCCGAGACAAAAGACATGCTACTTACCATGGGGTTAAGCGAGGAACAGGCTGGGACCTACGCCATATCACTTCACAACACCATAAAAAAGAAGTATGAAAAGTATTACGCTTCTTTTGCTGTTTCGGGCAACCCAAACTCTATTTTGCTTCCGTTGCGACAGAAATGGTCCAAGGCAGTTGGAGGCTCTGACATGGTTCGGAATGTTTTGGAGGCCGCTACGCTCGGTTTCCAGGTTATTCATTCCGACGAGCAAAACACAAAGACCAACTGTGATTTCTGGATAGATGTCGCCAAGGTGATTGAGGCGACAAGGCTAGAGATTGAAAAGAAGGTAGCGTCGCCATCAGAGGAGCCTGGAGAGCTATAGTCCTCTTCCTTCCAAAGCCCAGGAAGTTCTAATCTCGGGAAAATATGGAAAACGGTACGAATCCCGCGCATGGAGCTTTTAGAAAATCACTCAACATGTCTTGAATAATAGCTCAGTATGCCATATGCATCCATATCTATCCAGTGCAATGGTTTGAATGGATTGGTTACTCATCTTAGACTTTGCCGCCGATATAAAGACCACCTTGCTCCCTGTTGCGTGACCTTATTTCCGGTAATCCCGAGCGCAATGTCCAAGCGCAGGTCATCATGGCCTAGCAAGTTCACTAACTTTGTTTTGCGAGATTGCGGACATCGGTTGCGGAGTTTTGCGGAGAACCAGAAGTTCAAAAATTAGCCTTTCCGCACCTCACCGTACGGTCACGTCGTTCATGTGCGTCATCATACCATCACTATAGTATTGTTGCCTACTTTGACCAGCCGAAAGGGCCTTTTCAGAGGGGCTTAATCAACATCTTGCGCGATCTGCGGCCGTATTATCTACGCCAGAAGCATTCTCACCACTGTTGGAGAGTAGGCATGAGAATGAGAGCTCTGATAGTAGGAGGCACAGGCGGCATCGGCTATGCCATGGCCTGCCGCATCGCCGCCGAGCATGTCCCTTCTACAGTGATCATAAGCGGCCGCACTAAACCAAAGAACATTCCGCATTCCAACATCGAATTTCGCCCGCTGGATGCATCATCTATGCACTCAATCAAGCAGTATACGGATGCCTACAGGCTGGCTGCGGAGGAAAAGGTGGAACAGAAACTGGACTTTCTCATCCTCACCCAGGGCATCCTCACTACAGCTGGGCGCACTGAGACACCCGAAGGAATCGACCGCAAGATGGCCCTCCATTTCTATGGCAGGCAGCTTTTGATCCGTGAACTGGCTCCAGTTTTGAAGCATGATGCAAAGGTCCTTATTGTGTTGGACGGTGAGCGCGGAAATCCGGGCTCGCTCAACTGGGAAGATCTGGATCTAAAGAAAACCTACACTCTCTCAAATGCGGCAAACCACTGCACGTCAATGACCGATGCCATGATCCAAGCACACGCCTTACAGCAGAACGCGCAGGATACAAACAGACGACATTTCGTGCATGCCCTCCCAGGTGTGGTTAATACAAACATCTGGGAAGGCCTCCCGTGGTACTTAAGGCCGGGAACACGTGCTCTCGGCCACCTCTTCGGGGCATCCCCAGACACTTGCGCTGAAACGCTGCTCAAGGGTACTCAAGAATGTGTCGCTGCTGGGGAAAAGGAGGGCAGGTTTTGGAGTTGTATGGACGCCAAGGGGCGTCTTGTAAGTAAGAAAACAAAATGGACCGACGAGCAAATAAAAAAGGTTACGGAGCATACATGGAAGATCGTTGACGATGCTATCAATACTGTTGCGCAATAGGAGGCCGGTTCATTTCTTTCCAAGAGCCGAGGGGGACCAGACATAATGGTACGGAATTATTATTTTTGAACAAGAGATATATCAATTGCTTTGCTCCATAACAACCAAATAGCCTAAATGTCTCACAAATATATCTCTGCCTTTTTGGACTGTAATTTATTATGTCCATCGAAATACCTCTTTTTATGAGCATTGTTATTGTTTTGGCGCTGATGTGTATAGGGTTGCCACTGTGGTAGAAAAGTATTGACACATCTGTGTCTCAAACGGCGAGTTAAAATTAGCCACGCACGCAAGACATGCGCCAGCATTGACTTCCAACTATGAAGGAATCATGTTTGTCCTGCAATTCATAAGCCCGCAAATTGCTAAACACTAATACCAATCGCAATCATGCTGTCGTCATATGCCGAAATATTGGATAGCATAGGTCCGTAGCTACGGGGAGGCCCTCCCGCTCAGCGGTGAAACCAGTGTAACCTAAAGAGAGCTTAATTCAGCTTCATTATCTCTTCATTTCATAGCATAAAAATAAGGCTTACTATAGCAAGTGGGACTCCAGTATGGCTCTTTGGTACAGGTCCAACATTTCTCATTCATTGGAGTTAAATCCTCCCTCTACACTATTTCCTTGATGTGGGCATACTATTGTCTGTTGTTCCTTCACCACCTATCGACTCATGGACACATCCCTCGTGTTGTTGTCGGTGATAAATACGAGCGGGTCTCTCCGATTGGTCAGATCTCGGGCCGTAGCGGCCTCGACTAGTCAAAGCTTCATGTTCGCACCGGCCCTCGAGTGTTTTAGCGTCTCGGAAATCTGTTGGTGGGGTGGGTCAGGTCGACCTCTAAGATGTTGGTTACAACAATGCCGGATAGCCATAAGATTTCGGATCGAGTAGGCAGCGACTAGCTTAGCGAATGTTGACAAGAGACTCACTACGTTTCCCCACGCTTGTTGTGTTCCGCTCTTCTCGCTCCGCTCTCTCCAACGTCGGTTCTCGGACCGTGTCAACTCCGCCCGATACTCATCCAATCGCTTCGTTTGGCGGGCTTATGCGAACTTTGAAAGTTGAGACTGCAAAGTCCGATCCTAAAGGTGATCAGCCAACATGGCGTGGCTATAAGTACAAGCAATTTCCATTTTGTGAATAAGAGCAACCAGCACTGCAAATCACCAACCATACAAAAGACAAAGTACAACTCCAAACCGCAATTTTACTTCAAAATGGCTTCCCCTCCTTCCCCCGATGCTCCTTGGTCTCTCGCTGGCAAGACAGCTATTATTACTGGAGGCTCTAGTGGTATCGGACAGGCAATTGCTATTCATCTTGCTCGCAAAGGCCTGACCAAATTGGCCATCACATACGCTGCCAACATTAAAGGGGCTGAGGAAACCCTGGAGCAGTGCCGGGCCTTGGGAGTGAAGCAGACAACCGCAATCAAAGCAGATGCTCTTGACGCGGATTTCGGCCCAAAGCTCATTCAGCAAGCCTTGACCCAGCTCAACACGGACGCTATCGATATTCTCGTCAACAACGCCGTTTTGTCCGACCCAAGGAGAGCAGTTCCAGTCAAGGATGAAACGTCGACCAATTTCATGGAACTGATGCAAGGCAATGTCTACGCGCCAGCATCGGCTACTGCTGCACTACTGGGACATTTGCCGTCTTATGGAGGTCGTGTGATTAATATCTCAAGCGTGCTTGCTTACCAAGGCAACTCCGATCCCACCTTCACATATGGAGCCACCAAAGCCGCCCTTCAAAGCTACACACGCTCTTTTGCCGATAGCTTCGCCAAGACGGCAAATGCCACGTTCAATAGCGTCATTGTGGGCTTGACGGCCACTAATGCGATCAAGGCTAGCCAAGGCCTGATGCCACCGGGCTTCCTGGATGGACAGATTCGAGACACGACTGCTGCTGATCGGATTGGCGTTCCTGAGGACATTGCCTACATTGTCGGATTCCTTGCTAGTGAGGAGGGTCGCTGGGTTAACGGCGCTGCTATTAGCGCCAATGGAGGTAACAAGCAGGTCATGTCCGCACTTGGTTAAGGCAGTCTTGCCGTTGGCCAGTGTTTCTCATGTAGATACATGCAATCAATGCTATATATTGCCTTAGTCCCGATCAATTGACAATCAAACCACAAAAGCTGGGTCCAGAGTTGTATCGCCTTTTTAGCATTCCAGTAACCATGTAGCTGTAATCCAATTCTCGCATAAGTATAGGGTGGCAAGATCATTGATACGTAGGGGAAACATCATAGGCTCCAGACGTTATGTACTTGTCGTTCAGGAACGTCTGCAAGTAAACTGACAAAAGCTTTACAATACTTAATAAAAGATCACTGGTCGGCTTCCATCCAGGGGGCTTTTCCGTGGGGATCAAATTCGACAGATGTCAGAAAAGTCGTATAGTGTTTAGTGGCAAAAATTCGGACTGGGTCTCTAAATGAGGCTAGCTTCAGGCAATGCTGGGAAACTCTGGTCAGAAAACGGTTGTCTTTGTTTGAAGGCAGGCCAAAATAGTAACTGTTAATCTATATTTCCATAGCTGCTGGATCCAACTCCTAGTGGTCATTCAAACTCGTGGTAATATAATGTATGGAGACTATCAAAGTGGACCGTCAGGTAAGCCACGTAGATTTAACAATTCAACTTGTATCGCCCAGCGGTATTGGGATGCGCAAGGAAATTTAGCGCTACCACCGGGTAGCATGCCCCCCCCGGAGAATGCTTGGAAGTCTTGACTAAGGCTATACATGCCAATAACATGCGAAAGAGCCTAAGGAGCATCAAAATAAACTCCAGCAAAGACGCACATACGGCAAATACCCTTTACAGCCGTTAGAATTAATAGGCGGATGTAGAGCTTCGGGTTCCAGTGGAACCTTGGATTACGCCATGTGATGCCACAGCGATGGGACCACTTCTAGGCTGGTTAGAGGGGCTTGGCTTCCGTCGCCATTGCGACACCATCTCCAGATCTGCAGGCCGCCCGCCCATCGTCGAATGAGGTGCAACCAAACTGTCGCCGGCGGCTGTGCTGGCAATCAGCCAGGCTGCGCTCCGTTCAGTGCCTTGCCAGGGCCTGCGGAAGAGCTCTAGTTCCAGACTTCAATCAATCCCACCGATTCATTTATTATCCCCATCATTCCCAAATATTGCCCTTATCGAACGCAGACTGTTGAAATGAGCAACATGCCAGAGGTGCCTCTTCACTGAGACTCGCCTTGCTCATCTCGCACACATACGCGTCAAACAGCAAAATTCTCACAGCTATGGACGTTACGGGAAGATTAAGTCAAAATGCGTGGCAATGCATGATGCCGCGGTGTACTAGTGACGACAGCCCCCCCCATTTCGCACCAACACAATACTCTGGCTACGAAAGCACCGCATTTCCGGCTGGCTTAGTAACCCATCGCCTTGGCCAAATCCCTGTATTACCGACCATTCCCACACAATCCTCGCAAGGCACCCATTCAGAACATTGTTCCGGCGAAACGGCGGGCCAGCGCTGGGCGTGTCCGTTCTACAAGCTAGACCCAGACGCCCACTACCGCTGTCTGGGGAAATATAATCTCCGCAGATTCGGCGACGTGATGCAGCATGTTCGCCGCTGCCATGGAATTCCTGGGAGCAATGGCCCAAAGGAGCGTAATGACATCTGTGAGAGGCAGAAATGGTTTCATCTGTGGGACGATTTGTTTGGGGAACGTCGGCGACCCTCGTCACCTTATGTACTGGAGGGCATCGCAGAGCCCATTACGCTCCTCCGTGGTCGCTCTGAGCCTCTACTTATAGCTTGTATGCTCTCCTTGATGGAGGCTCTTAACATACAAGTCAGTCCCGAAGCCATGCTGAACCTTTCCCATGGAATTCTAGAAGTCGTATTTGGGGTCTCACCTGAATCATTGGACACGCCTGTGCTATAGTTCATGGTACCGAGAGCTCCCTGGAGCCATCCCATCGAATTCAGCAACCACCTTTCGGTTGGCAAAGTGCGAGCTCCGATCTGTGCGACTTTTCGCCCACATCACCAGGTGAAACCAAGCCCCGATTTACCTTGGGTGCCAATGAATCCCCAGCCAATCAACTTCTAAAGGATTCAGCCGTCGGTGATTTCGTGATGCAAGAGCTATGCTCGTCAACTAAACCCACCGAACTTTAGAACCAGGCGCATAGATTCCAGTAACCTAAGCGTCGTATCATCGATGGGTTGGGTAATGTTTGGTCTGCTGTGGACATAATACAACTATGAAGAAGCGTGTTTGCATTTCAGTTTTAAACAATGGATATGACTAAATCACTGTGGATGCCTTTTATGTGAGATTATCTGTTATTTATTTTTAGCAAATTGAACTACTGCTTGAAGTAAACCTCTCGTTTACCGCATCCGCAACACATAACTTTTACAGTCTCCCTTTAATATTTCAGCAATCGAGGTCGTGAACAGAATCCAAAATATGTCCTGAGTATTCACATTAATATTTCTGAAGGCGTTATGGGCTGATGCATGACGACGAAATCCAACTATGTGTTTGCGGCACTGTATACCCACAAAGTGACAATGTCGGTTATCCTACCTCCCTTCCGTAGCCTTAGACAGGCCAATTTGAAGCACCTTTCTTGTTACCAAAGAAACATGGCGTAGTTCTCTTGAAAATCAGGAAAGTTTTAGTGCGCTTTATGTGCTATTTAAGGTCTGGCGAGGCATTTCTTCGTTGCAACCAACCAATCTTGCCATGTAAGTTTCGACGCTAATCATGCGTGCTTACCATCCGAGGGCTTTCGCGCAAATGTGCGAAGGCTATGCACCGTGTCGCCAATCAAAATCATCTACCAGCTACAGTGCGCGGCAGCTGACCTGATTCCATAGCGTCCGACGCAATTGTGCTGCCCAAGTGTGTGGTGAAGTCACATTGTCTCTGCGCGCCTTCGCAGTTGGGTTAGGGACAGGGAGGTTTTAACCTGGCTGGATACCAGCAAAATTTGAGTGCCTTGCTTCTTATCAATTTTCTATGGTCGGGTCCTCGACATAATCAGTTTCGCAAAGATGTACATTGCTCCACTTATGGCCATAAGTAACCACGTTGACATCATCGTCCCGTTGCTATTTGGTGTTTTTCACCGCGAATTTCAATGACCCTTGTTCGTATTTGCCTAATCCGTACTAGATACGATGTCGCAGCTCCTGAAGCGTATATTCTTGGATAACGGAAATTTTGAAAAAGCTAAACATGGGCACAATACGTAATGAAAAGTCTACATGAACAGGGTCCATGACTTGGTAGTACTGGCATTGTTGCATGGAATGGAATTCGACAATGAAGACGTGGGTGTATTCCTGCTCAGCTGATTAGAATTTGCTGTGCGTTTGACTTGTGATGCAACGATCGAGGAAATACAACTTACACTTGATGATCGTGTACTAGATTCTATTCCGCCTCTTATGCTTTTGATGTACAGGATCTGAGACGAGTCCTTGCACTTTTGCGGGAGGGAAAGGAATTCTCTCAGGATCTAGGAAATAAACAGTTATCTTCTGCCAGGAAATAGAAGGATAGTAGGGATTTCATACTTCCTCTTGGGCCGTCCCACTAACGTCAGGCTTGAACTTAAAGAGGGCTAGGTGTAGGATGGACATGGTACTATGACATGGACTCGAAGTATTCTGGAGCGGAGATTTTTGAAATAATTTCTGCGCCTCGCTTACGATGATTACTAGAATGACAGGCCACTTATATAAGTAATGGAGCTTGGGGGTGGATTTTGCTGAATGTCCCGCGACAACCAATTAAAGCTGTCCATTGTCCACTTGAGAAATTTTCGTCCGGATGATGCCCTTCCGCGCCCATCGTTTGACAGCAACTTGCATTAGAATTAATAATGACTGTGGATTTAAAGATTTCAAAGCATGATTCAATAAAATAACAGTTAGTAATATTGCGATAAAAGAAAAAACAATCAAGCGTGGACTAAACATGTGAGGCATGGATTACGCATGTGTCTAATACTCCTAACTTGCCATCAAAGAATATAAATATGTCCATCACTGAAACCCTTGGTCTTCAGTTTACCACCATTACAACTCTTCTTCCTTTTCTTCATTATCATCTCGTACATTTTCTACGCCACTTTACTCGAATTAATGAACCCACTACCTCACGCACAAATTTGACTAAAAATGAGCGTCAGCGAGAACCGCAACATCGCCATTGTGGGGGTTGGCTCCCTCATGTCCAAGTCCCTCGCCGTGTGGTTAGCGAGCCTGGGATGGAACATTGCCCTGGTTTCTCGCTCCGAGAAGAGTCTTGCGGTAATCGCTGAGGAGGTGCGTCGAGCTCAGGGAGGGAAAGGTGGCAAGGTCGTCTATCGGGCTGCCGACGCTGGCGATCCCACAACACTGAGGGCTACACTGGATTGGTGTGTCCAAGAGCTTGGCGGCAAGCTTGATGTTTTGAACTACAATGCTGCTCGAGTGGCTTCATCCAGTGTCACCGAGTTAAATTACGAGGATCTGGAGCAAGACTTTAGAGTCTCGGCAGTGGGCACCTTGGTCGCTGGCCAATGGTTTGCCAACGGTAATGCAAATGTCGACCGGATTGCAGAAGGCGAATGGCCACTCTTTCTTGTCACTGGTGGGATCCTGGATAAAGTGCCGGAGCCAGTCTTTGCTTCCCTGTCTTCTGTCAAAGCGGCATCCCAAACTCTCAGTCGCCTGTTTGCAAAGGCTTTACCCGAGAAGGCGGCCATTCTAGTTGGTATGCCGCTGATTTCGGGACGTGTGGTCAGTCCAGGGGACAGTGAATACAGCCAGCAATTCGATGCTGAAGTGGTCATCGCCAAGGCTTTCAAGCCTTTCTTTGAGGACCGCGAGAAGCGACACGATGGAACGTCGGGATGGACTGTCGAAAGGGTGCACTGAGAACCGGAGAGGGTGGATCATCTCACATGTTCAACGAGTCGTTCAATTCGATGAGTGCAGCCCGGATGGGCATTATCCGGAAGACTGGGGCGTAGGGGCTGATGTAGCCAATCAGCGGCTAGTTTAGTCGATATGACACAAGCACGTTCCATATTTGTAAGCTATTTAGAATTTCAAGCATCAAGAATTCTGTCTACGGCATCAGAATCCAACATTCTCCCCGTATCATAACCCAAATCCCCTACCAAGATGAATTCTCGTCAACCTACTTCTCTAGCATGCCAACTGTGTCGAAGGAAACGCGCCAAGGTGGAGTTCACGCCACGCGTGCGACAAGGGTGATGCTGACCCTTGCTAATAGTGCGATGGAGCCAAACCTTGTTGCTCGAGATGCGCCACGCTGCAGGAAGCCTGCGAATATCAGCATTCCGAAGAAAAGCGCAAGTAAGACTAGATATATATTCTTATAGCCCAAATTAGGACAATTATTACATTGATTAACATGTCAGACCCCCGAGCAAACGCTATATTCAATCGCTGCTCTCACGTATTGAAAACCTCGAGCGACAGGTGGCAGAGTTTGAAGCAGGAAACAATAGGGCCTCTCTAGGGTCAAAATCACGCCAATCATCTATGCCAACAGAGCAACAAAGCTGCCCCTTGACGAACACTTCAGCGGGCCTAGATTCGGTCCGAGACCTTGTTGACCTGTGTGGTGGACTGAGCCTGGGGGAGGGACAAGAACTCCGCTTTTTCGACTCCCGGAGCAATCTCGCCCTGGTTGACGAGCAAATAGATGAGAGGTGCTATTTACATCTTCTCAAATTCTCTGCCGACCGGAGACGACGACCAGGGATTAGCTCAGTTGAAGTGTCACAGGCCGTTCAGGATAAATTGCTGAGTGTGTTTTGGACATGGCAGAATTCATGGTAGTATCTTGTTAATGAAGCAGCCTGGAACCGGAGCCGCGAAGCGCAGGACAACGATTACTGCACTCCTGTTTTGTTATACGCGATGCTGGCAGTGGCTTCTCGTTACACCGACGAACTGGATGAATATGGTGCTAACGATCCAAACACCGCCGGCACGGTCTTCGCGTCAAGAGCTAAACAACTAATTCAAGAAGAGATTGAAGCGCCTCGTGTTCCAACGGTGATTGCCGCTGCATTGATCTCGGTTGCCGAGCTGTCATTGGATATTGAACCAGCAGGTTGGACGTATATCGGTGTGTAAATGGCTCCAAAACCGACTGAATCGTTGCTGACCAAATCAAGGCATTGCTGTTAGGATGGCATATACCCTAGGCCTTCACACAGACCCTCGCCAGTGGGTCGAATCTGGACGCGTTACTGCTGAGGAGGCAGAAATTCGATCAATTTCTTGGTGGGGTTGTTATGTGATTGAAAAGTCAGTTGCCTATCCCGTAAACCCTTCCTTTCCCACGGCAGACTGACAAAAAGAGGACAGGCTGTACACCACCGCGTTAGGTCGGCCCAGTGCATGCAATGACCGGGAGATTCACACCCCGTTGCCTACCGTGCTACCCGAAGTTGAATATCAACGTTTCCAATGCAAGTTGCCATTGCAGTCTGGGATCAATCCCCCAATCAGCTATTCTATAACCAATTTCCGCTATACCTGCGACATGCTTCGACTTGTTTCCGGGCCCATGGACGAAATGTAGGTGTCTTGACCTGCAGCACCTGCATACAATATTACTCGTATAGAGCGAATACTGACATAGCTGTAGCTATTCACCAAACCCCAAGGCTAACTCCGAAGAGAGAATGTCGAATGCACTCAAGGCAGCGGTATCATTATCTTCCTTCTATGACAAAGTTCCAAGCGTGATGCGACTGCCCTCATTTGTTTCCGGTGTCCCGGTTGCTATACATGTTTATTATTTTCAGTATGTCCTTGACCACTCCATTTTTGTTATCTAAACTAATCCATCCAGTATTCATTATCACAGTACTAACATCCTCATTCATCGTCCATTTATTTCTGGACATTCCATCCCAGCCATGTATGGGAACAAAACTGAAATGGCGGGCCAGAACTTCTCAGAGTGTACTAAATCCGCTAATGTTCTGACATTGATACTAAAACAAATTGAGAAGCATTATTCTCTAGTAAGTGGGAAAAGCTCACCTAATATTGTTTTCAGTGACAAATAAATGATTGACCGCTCACACATAAACAGAGAACGGCTACCATATCCATAATTCATCCAGCTTTGACAGCTGGTATAATCCATCTGGTTAATTTGGCCCTCCCAGACCCCACTGTGAAGCAAAAGGCCAAAAGATACTTTCTTCAAATTATTCATTGTCTGAAGCAGATGAGCATTGCTTGGAAATGGGCACTTCGGGCAATTCGGCTCCTTAAATCAGTTGCCCGCCGTTGGCTACCAATGGAATATCTGGACTTGATAGGACACTCGCCAGTGGACGTCGCCAACCAACCAACAGTTATGCAAGAGACATCACTAGACTCCTCGCTAATGTCCGATATTCTTGATCACGACATCCTGTGGGATGATGTTCTACCGCAGACCTTTGACCCATCATGGCCTGAGGAAAACTTGTTTCAATCAGAACTTTCATTGTTTAATATAGATCAATGGTCAGAGACTTAGTCCGTCCCACGAGGCTTCCGCAATATGAGATAGACTGGAATATCCGGTCCTCAGATTCATCAAACATGAACAACAATCTGTACTGCTGTAAATCCTGCGAGTAGTCTCAGGCTGTCATGAAACAGTCTCATGAGAGGTTTTAAGGCGATGGTGTTGGAAACGGCCGTGTTAAACTATATCAAATATATAGTACTACTCCGTCCTAAACATTTGCGATTATCACTGGATAACGGGTCCTCATGCTTGTCAATGACGCATTCACCTTCTTTACAATCTCCTGGATTGTTTAGGCAAAATGGTCGAGAAGCCACGTCAGCAACCAAAAGCCCAACCCTCCGAAACACTCGCCCTTCCTCTCCTGCAAGGCGCTGGGCACCATAAAAGGACTCGTCACTTTCCGTGTCCACAGGGGAAAGAATTAGACAATACTCAGCTTGTATAGCCTTGGAATAGCCGCCCTTTATAATAGGCATAGCGAAAATCACGTCGTGGTTACTCCCATGTTTCTTTACCGCCAAAAGATGTTCCCAATAAAGTCGGCTATTATCTGAATCAAGTGGCCTTGTTTCATATTTGTCTTTGCCCATCAAATGTGATGGAAAGTCTTCGAATGGCCGTGGGTCAATGATGATTTGGCATCCGTGGTGCGACAGCAAATTGATCGGTATTTGTGCAACATTGCCAACAAGCTTGATGACAATAGAATAGCCTTGGCGAGTAACTAATTCGCTTTGCATAACAAAAAACTTCACAGCCTCGACGCGGTCTGTTACTACCTCGACATCATGATCGGAAGACCTTGCGAATGGGTGATAGAGTCTGTATTGAATTGGTCTTGCCACTGACGCCCAAGACCAGGAAGGGACATAGTTTGGGTATTCGTCCCTTGTTGGTAAATTTGTATCAGACATAGTGTTGCAAAACCAGACAAATGAGCGCAATGAGTCAGACACCCAGATTCCGGCGATACATTTATCTTCTAGGGTATCTTGTAGGCGCCGGACTAGCCCCTCTAGGGCCAGTAGACGGTCTTGAGATTTTGTAAACCTTCTTTGGGAGTAACTTTGCATTAGGCGTCTCCAAAGCAAATATAGCTCGTAGTATGGAACATTGGCATCAGTGAAGCTGCTTTGAAAAAGCTGTCTTTTGATCTTTCTCTCATCGGAATCTCGAAACCCTGGAGAAAAGTCCCCTTGGAATCCCAGGGGCCGTATATCTGACGCAGTTAGGTTGTAGCAGTCCCAAAAGAGTCCCTTCGTGGTAATAGTAAGTATTCGTTTTGATAGGAGCCTTTCTTGAAACGTCCAACCTCGTCGGTCAAGTTCAACTTCAGGCCTCACAGGAAAGTTTCCGTTCGATTCGAGCCAGGAATAGATTGACTCGGGGCTTCTCCTCTGCCACGTGGACATGTCGCCACCTCTCACAAACTGTTGAGTGGATGCTGCTTTGGCTGCAAGTTGAAGAGAGCAATGGCGCCAAGTCTCCATTTCGCTAGCCATGAATGACCCTTTGCAACACTGCTGCTTTGAGGCGGATGTAGAACTTCTTGTTGCGCTTTCTAAGTGCATCCCTTCCATCGTCGCACAGATTTCATGTGGATGTGAGGGTCGATACCACTCTCGATTCCGCTTCGGACCATCTCCAAAGGCCACCGTAAAAACAGCGCCGCCGTAAACCGATCCCATCTTTGAAGCCTCGGCATTCCAGTCTTCCACAAGATCCTGAATAATGCACTTGAATAGATCAGATTGGCACTAAGATATTCTGCATGATGGGTGTAGGGCCACATACTAGCGCATCGATCCAAACGTATCGAATCCCTACCATTCTTGCGATATTAAACGCGTCACAATACACCGGAGCGAGCTTTGCAGTCTCATATCCTCTGGAAAAAAGATTTATGGTCTTTGATGTCAGTTGTTGATCAGGGCAAGGGTTACCCGGCCACCTATAGCTAACTGCAATGTAGTGAGGCATGATATCACTGTCGGCGTCTTTAACCGTGATCTTTGGTGGCAAATGAATCTTATCGATTGATTCATTTGGATTAGGGGGCTCTCCAAGGTCAACGAGACGACGCGGAAATTCCGAGTTCCGTCCCTGCAAATGTCGACATTCGGGGTGGCTTTTCCAGCATTTATGAAGCCACTGCCTTAAAGTGTACATACACGCTGCGACATCATATCCTTTGTTGTAAAGATTTACCTGGGTATTATAAACTTCACGAAAGTCATCTTAGAGTTATGTCATGTCAGTCGGTAGCGTTTGGAAGCATGCGTGATATTCGTCAACCGCACCTTCTCGTCCTTCTTGAATGAGATATGGAAGAATTTCATTTTTGCGAAGGCTCTTAAAAAGTTCCGACGCATTCATTCTGTTTTCCTCTGGCTCTATTTGGCCGACATAATTATCATCCTTGTCGGTCCCTATGAAAGGCAGCGGCGGAGGGGTTGGCAAAGGGACTGGAGATGTCGCCTCGGGATCGCCCTCTGGTCTCCTGTTCGCGAGATGTGTTGTTGTAGTGTTTTGGCCCGTTACGTACATTCTGACCAAAACCGTGTTATTTTTCGAGTCTTTAAAGTTCATTGCTTGGTCTATATCAGAAGAAACCGGCGTCGTTTCGTTTCTGGGTCCATTTGGATGAAGCTGAAACCCCTGCGGTTTTCACGTTAGATTTGCGTTCGGTGTTTTTTGGCTCTTTAGTCGACTTGCACCAAGAATAATTGATGAGGGACCAGGGAAGAAATTCGGCAACCTGTCAAGAGGTCTATCCGAACGAGAACCATGTTGGTTGGCCTGAGTATTGGATGATGTGCTCATCTCATTCCTGGTCGAGGTGTAAAGCTTGATGAACTTGGTAAAATGCTGGAGCCTGGCCTTGAGCGGGGTGAGCCAAAGAGTAGAGGTTTTGTTCTCAAATCAGGTGATCAATTCAAATCTGATAAATGGTTCTCACTAATCATAAGACAGTACATTCATTGGTTTGTGTAAACATTAATCGTCCTGACTCCAGAAAATCCCGTTCAACGCATCGCAACGGCAAACAATGTGAATGAAACAACCATGCCAATGACTTCTACAGCCACTATGCTTGACCTGCCAACACTAAAGCGCCTTGCTCCGAGGTCGGCCAATTCCAGTCCTGTGTTGGCCAATCACGTGTGGAGCAGCTCAATGCCAGGAGCTAGCTGACTGCGCCAACCGGAGTGAACATAGGGAAAACGCGGTTGTATGTCCGCACTGACACGCCTAGAACAAAAAAGAAAAACGGAATCGATAATGGAAATGCCCTGAGGCCTCCTAAAACAGACAACAGAGTTTAGAGAAGCCTCAGCTGACACTGCGAGCCGTCTCTTCCCTTTCAGCTCGTTCAGAGGCATTGCGCTATTTCGCCCAGGCCTTTCTGCGTGATCCACTATCCAGCACCGACTGCGATTTATCCAGCCAAGAGTGGGAGACATCCAGGGAAGTCGAGGCTTTACGCTCAGGCGATTGGTGCACCTAAAGCCCCCAAATTTAGTGGACAATTTTCACCTTCTTGGCGGGCGTTTTGGGCGTGGGCGAGACCTGTGGCAAAGTAAAGCATAAGACTATTGGCAAGTGTGGCTCGACATTGAATAGCTTGTCTAACCAAAAGAAGCATCGCAAATAATCAGCACCAAGCCAAAAAGAAACTACTACAGCCATGCAGACGAGCCATGCATGGTATCCTTGAAAGATCACGCCACGTATAACGGAATCGGGCCCAGACCGTTTTTAATTCGTATCCCAGAGAATATATAATATTCCACCAGTGCAACGTGACAAGACCTTGGAGGTGAGTGCAATACATAATCAAGCATCTCCCTGAGATTCATCTCCGACCATTTAGACATAGGATCTTCCTTACTCAGACCATTTAAAGCTAAAATGGCGGAAACAATACCATCATTATCCTCGATTCAGACCCAACTCCAGGAACTTGAGGGTCACCAGGCCTCAATAGACGACATCAGCGCTACACTGAAGCGATTAAATAACGATACCGATCAGACGATCATCGATGTCTCGAAGGAGGCCATCGACAAGCTGGAAGTTGCAATGTGCAAACTCTACCAAATCGCTGTCATGATTCGGGGAGACTACGACAACTGCAAGTCCGATGAGGCCATGCGCAAAGACATTGGTCGCCAAGCCACCACGGCTTTCCAGGAGGCAAGCGACAAGGCCCGCAGTGGCCTTGAACGGATATCAGAACACCATGTACAGGTACGTATGGATCGAGTTCCTCGCTCCACTTTGTTATCATAGGGTATGGTTCCGACTATTAGGTTACTAATGAAATGAGGGCAGGCCGCCGAGATCCAACTCTCGCAATTCATCAGCTTCAAAGATACCATTTCTGCCCACCTTCAAAACGGGGAGGCTCAATTAAGGGCACTGGAGCAGCAAGTCTCGGTTGCTAAGAAACAGATGTCAGAGAAAGCATCTGTGGCCTATGAAAATGCTGAGAAGTTGACTGAGATGCAACGAAAACTCGAAGAAACCAATTTGAGGGTAAGTCACGTCATCTAGGCTCAACTTTACAGAGTCTGAATCGCAAGAGAATCTTGAATTAACGAGTAGCATTAGATGGTTGGCATGACGCTCGGTCTCGGGAATATATTTGCGGCCAGCGTACAGATAGAGGTCAACGACATGCGACGCCGCACAAGTGAATCGCAACAAGCACACGCAGTTTCCCAAGTACGAGTACATGAGCTCATGCAGCAGCAAGCTCTCCTCCAGCGTCTAGTAGCTGTGAGAGCCCACTTTCAAAAGTCGCTATCTATGGTTGAGGCGATGAGGATTAATGTGGTAAACCACTGCTTCATGGTCCTGCAGCAATTCGGACAGTTTGCAAGCGCCGTGTTCGGCTTATTCATAAAGGCCGAGACGCTGGGGAGCTTATTGGAGTTGGTCCCTAAAGAACAGTGTGCCAAGTTTTTACTAGAGATAGCTAAAGATGCGCTGATTGATGCTAGACTCTCGGATGAAGCTCGCATGCTCAAAGATGAGGTGTTGGGGGGTTACAACACCGCTGTCCCTGAAGAGGTCACCGCTGCTGGATTAGTGGTCGATGAGCGGCTAAAGAAATTTGAAGGTCAGCCCAGTATTACTACAGCAGCTTAATAATGACCAGTTTTACGAGCGATAGTCTAAGTAATGCTTTTCATGTAGATAGTTAGCCCTTGGATGCACATAGCAGAAACCTTGATGTTTTCAGGCTGCTCTTGAAAATAGGCAAAGAGATTACCCTGAGCGCTAGATAGACTATTGTTGGGCCCTGAAGATGGCTCTACATTACTCTTGTTCTTAAGTGGCAATTCTATGCTTCTATCGCCAGTCATCATGTTACAGTGAAATAATCTCCCATCCGCAGTTGCCTGAGGGACCCAAAAATTCCCGAACCCCATACCACCATCCAGATGCTTTCTGATATGTAAGTCGGATAGTATCGCCGGTGCAGAATAGTGCAGCGTTCTGCTGGCAAAAACGCGTAGAAGAGAATAGCAATGAATCTTTTCGCGATATGTAAGCCAAATCAAGTGGTCCCTTTTCTGGCCAAATAGTGTGCATCCTCAACACAATAATCCCAGCTATTTTATTCTCAGTCTTCTCGACTGCATGACCCCCACGTTAGTGTTGGTTCCATCCATTTAAACTCAGCTGGGCTGTGGTTCTATACCCCTACCAAAATTACTCTGTTCCAAAAGTAACATTCCCCGGGGAAGTTAGCGGTTTAGCCGCTTATTCGCACGTGGTAGGGATTACCGCCTAGCGCGGCATGAACAGCGCTGATACCGGGGTGCTAACATCTACGGGCGCCCATTACAACTCCCATTCATGTCCCAACTCATGGCAGCACAATTCAGTCCGCCATAACGGAGCGAGTTTTGGATATTAAAGTAAGGATCTTTCCGGTTTCGTATGATAATTGCGATCTCGGCAGAGTACAAGCGTAGATGGAATGTGAGTTTGTAAATGTGGCGTTCAAGCTGGAAGGGGGCTTGAAGGCGTACGCCATTTTCATCTCGGCTACTCTGTTGGCTGCCATTTTTTCCAAGACAAGTTTAGATACGAGACATGCTTTTGCCTATTTCAGACGGTCGCATGTGTCTGAATCAAAATGTATGGGTATTGTCTCACCACTCCGGTGCTGAAATATTCTCCCAGTTCGAAATTCCCTTGGCGCTCGTGTTCCCTCCAAACACACCAGCATCTTACCGTGCTAAATTCATCAACCAACGCAAGACATTAAGTACCTTCCCCTTCTACTCCTTCATTTATCTAGGAAAAGGAACTAGAGATTATGAAATGGATATCTGCGGGGCCAGTGGCAGTCCTGGTAAACACCGCGCTTCTTTTTACGTATTCCCATGACTGAAGCCGAAAACAGACTTCCACATGGGTCATTGCTACTTTCGCCACAGCAGCCGTGGTTGCTCGACTTTATCTCCGTCTCGGTCTTCAGAAACAAAGATTAATGTATAGCGACATCATTATTTGTATAGCATGGCTTGCGGAAGTCATTACAAATAGTCTCTATACTGTTTTGGCAAGCCTTGGTGCCCTCGGCTGGAACGTCACGCTGCATTTAGGTGGTTATAAGGGCAGTTTTGAAGACGCAGCTGAGGTGGGGAAGGTAAGTTAGTAACGACGATACTTCCTCAATTTTACTCACTTTGGAGAAGCATTCTGTTAACATTAGAAACCAATTAGATCCTGTGGTTAAGTCAAATATCACTATGGTCAACATTTTATTTATGCAAGGCCGCACTGCTTGCAATCTACCTGCGAATATTTCCTGAATTCATGGTTAAGCGCCGAATATTCCTCTGGGCGACTATTGCCTATAATATTATAGCTTATATTACAAGCATTTTGTTAGTCCTCACCATATGCGGGCAAAGGTAAGCATGAGTGTCCCGGTGATTCTTAGCAGACAACTTATGAGTCATGCCGCATAGCTTCATTAATTACGCCTGCTTTTCCACTCTTGGCAAGACATCATACATCATTGCTTGGTCCCTTCATATTTCCGGGGACCTATTAGGCAAGCTTTAAACATTCCCTTAATTAACACTGCATAGTAGCTAACACCACGTAGTATTCGCATTGCCCTGGCTTATCGTACCAAACATACCAATAAAAGGCTCTCTGAAAGTTGGGCTATGTGGTACTTTTCTCCTGGGCTTGGTCAACATAATTATAAGCACGATTCGATTTGCAGTGGTAGAGGGGTCAACCCCTGGAGAAAGTGACTCCTTGAGCTTGACTGGTAGGCGATGTCCCCCAAATCATACTGCCTTTGTTATACAAACGCAAGGTTAACCGTACATACACCTAATCAGTGCTCCTATTTTCTGTTGAGTGCAATACATGCGTCGTTATCGCATGTTTACCCGCCTTAAGGCCATACTTGAGCGAGAGAGAAAGCACGACAGAGGGTAGCCGAGGCTCCCTCGAGCCCAAAATCTCAAAGTCACCCCAAGTCCAGAATTTGGCATACAGACACTCGCACCTGCTCGAAAATTCATCATTACATGACGAGGAGGCTGGGTACGTTGAGAACACAAATAAAAGCAGTACGGAGTTGGTGCAGGCAGAAGTGAACCCGCATTGATACCTGGAACAAACAACACCATGCGTAAAGATGCGTCAAAAGTTACTTGGAGGAACATCTGAAACATATTACGGTCTTTCACCATTTTCCATCGTCAAAATTCAGACCGGATGTTGTGATATAATTACCACTGGGCTTTATCTCCGTAACAGTGTGCTTAAATTATCAGGACAAACGAAATGTTTTCTTATTTGACTTGGGATAAATCCATCTCGTCTTTATACCCTGGCATCGGTTTCATAAAGTGGATAACTTTGTGCGCGTTGGTGCTTGTTGACAGACCCTTGAATTAGCGAATGATTAGGCGAGTATGCTTCTGCCGAAGGTCACTCGACTACTGCCGGATAAATACGAAAACTAGGCCTCTTGTCCTGCGGGCCACAGGCATGCTAGGCCACATCCGGTAAGCGAAATGACGCTGTCCAATCCAGCGGGCTCGGAGTCCGTTGGCCTACCCGGGAGAAGCGATCAACTTTTCCCATCGGAGTCAAGTGATATGAATCAGTGAGTGCTTCGGCAGACTGGAGGCATATCAGTAGTAATTTTGTATGTTCTGTGAGATGGTCATCGCAAAATCTTTTGTGAAAGCCCCTTGTGGAGGTAATTGTCCCATGCCTTTTCCGTAATCAAGGTATCATTTCTTGGTTCACCAGGCATGTTGCAGTCTGTCAGAGTAACAATCGCGTCCAAAGACCCCCGCAATATTTTGATCTAGATATTAATTGGTAACTTCATGCTTCAATCCTTCCCCTCAATGCGTCATTTTCGCTTCTGCATAGCTAGTTTTGTCAGCACTTATGCTCGTTGCAAAGACATGGTGGATACCCGAAAGCTATCTCCAAGCCTGATTGCCAATCGGTAGATCGACTTTGCAGTTGCCAAGACCCCGAGAGGCGGCTGGCAATGCAAATATAAGAGAGTTAGACATCCAATGTATTTATTATAATTTTCGGTGACTTTTCTTCTCCGCTTGCTTCTCATTGCCTGCACTGAACAACATGCTACATTCACTATGGGTCATAGCGCTGCTCGCTAGCACTGCGGTTGGGGCAGCGATAGGAGACAAGCAGTGCACGCGGCCATCAGTCCGACGAGAATGGTTCGTTATTACCCAACAAATAACTAGACCTAGAATAAGCTAATGAGTCGGGTAGGCGCACGCTCAAGTCTCACGAACAGGATCAATATATCCAAGCGCAAAAATGCTTGATGAAGCAGCCACCTCAGACCTCGCTATTGGATGTGCCTGGCGTTAGAAATCGCTACGAAGATTTCGTAGCTACGCATATAGTTAATGCTGATACTGTGCACTTTGTGGTATGTTAGATCGATGGGCAATTGTCGGCCTTTCTAACTAATAACAGGGCATCTTCTATCCGTACCACCGACTTCTCCTGCACGTGTATGAGCAAGCGCTTCATGAATGCGGATGGAAAGGTACTATTCCGTACTGGGATTGGACACTTGACGCCGTGGGATCAGACAACGACACATCCGTCTTCTTCGACTCACCCGTTTTTGATGAGGTCCATGGTTTCGGCGGTAACGGCGCCTATATCCCCGGTAACTTCACCAACCCCGAGCCTGGCCTTCCCGTCAACCCACCTTGGGACATCCCTGACCGCACTGGTGGTGGATGTATCGAGACGGGTCCCTTTGTCGGGCTTATGACGAACTTGGGACCTGGAAACAGCACGGCATATCACCCGCAATGCGTTCGCCGCGACTTTGCACCATTCACATTTAGTAACATGTCGGGGATGCCTTCAGTGCAAGAAGGCATGAAGCAGAAAGACTATGGCTTCTTTGAAAAGCTGACAGAGTACTCGTTTCATGGTGGTGGCCACTGGGGAGTCGGCGGCCTGTATGGAAGCATGACCAACATGTGGTCAAGTCGTAAGTGCTCCCAAACATTCCAACAGTCTGTTGGTTTGCAAGGAGACCAAAACTAACTTTGAGTAGCCGCTGATCCCCTCTTTTGGTTGCATCACGCCAATATGGACCGAGCTTGGTGGTCGTGGCAAATGCGCGACATCCAGGCCCGAGAACATGATATTTCGGGCCCGATTGTGACGATGGATTGGAATAATACACACGCCGGCAATTCAACGTTGGACAGCGCCATCATTGTTGGGCAGACGGTCCAGATCAAGGCCAAGGCCCGCGATGTGATGCACATCCGCAAAGGACCACTCTGCTATACTTATGATACACTCTACTAATAATATAATGAGTCATCTTTTTTATTTGATGTTGTCAATTCTGGAGTTATGTGTGTCCGATGCTTTTTGAGTTTTCGATTGAGATGCAACCCTGTAAACTTCTAAAGATAGCGCTGAGGTAAGCTACTCCGCAATGTCTCCGAGGACGTGTTTCTTGATTATCGAGTCTACGAGATTGACGTATCTGAGAAAGGTATATCGGAACCGATATCGAAAGGGAACGACCAGACGAATGCCACTATTGATTGGATGTATTTTGGGCATCTGCATGGATTGGCACCATCGAGATTTGAACGTTTCGGCTGTGGGAAGGGTGGGGTCATGCTCAGTTAATAACCGTGATAGCGGACGCGCGTAAAGTTCGTATCTGACAGATCTTTGTGTATGAATTGGGCTTTTGTAGTATTAAGTCCTCCAAGGCCTACATCTGCCAAGGCTAACATGACGATCAATGTCGGCTTTTCCCCTTCGCTACGTTCAACCAGCCGATCGCAATGTGTGGGGGTGAATGGGAGTTTGGGCTGACTGATCTGCCGTGCTATGGGTCTCGTACTTGACATGATTGGATTACCCTGACCAAGAATATCCACCACAAGTCACACACAACCTCAGCCGCACCCCAAGGTGCAAATCAGAGGCCGCCATTCCTCCACATCACCGTCTCATCCCCTTCGTATCGCAGGGCCAAGCGGCTGGACTCCACACCATGGGACGTATTGGGTAATATGCAGCGCTGGCATCGTTATGCATAATTATACACAAATTCGTTTTGGGACTTGTGTTCATACCCATGTCGAGTGGATAAGGGCTAATGTGTCTCGGTGTCGAGCGCTACCCCATTGGCAGTGTCCCACAATCGCCACTTGAGGCGTCGGGATGGCAAGAAATGTCCCAGCCCCCCATAGAACTTTGGTTTACGGCCTTTGGATTGGTCCAGTTGGAAGCTTGTACCTGGTTTCTGGCCGTGGCTCATGCTGACCAGCCCTAAAGATCTTCGTCACCGTTTGTTTCACGATGTGATGACTGCATCGGTAATTGCGCGCCACTCAAGGCAGATTGACGGAGCAGGATGATTTAATGTCTGCTTAGGCCGTTCTTAGTGCCGGCATCGTCATTTTTAAAATGAGTTTCTAGTCTTAATATCGTCCACCACTGTTTTCTTCGTGTCGTTCTTTCATATACCCGACTGAATGCTGTGCGTCTTCAACCGTCATGCTGGCCAGAAACAATGAAGATCCCCAGCATTGGAGCCCCCGGCGCGCTACTACCGATGGAGATTCTTCACACTTCTCCACCTCCGAGGCGACTTTGCTCAGCTCACGGAGCATCAGTGATGGCTACTCCAAATCTCAAAGCTTGAGCGACGCAGCCGACTTGCGTACGCACGAACCTAATCACCGCAAGTCTAGGTCACTTTGGAGCATATGGTTCCTGGAAATGGTATCTATGTTATTCAGCTTTGCACTTTTCATATGTAAGCCGGTCGTCCATCTCTCAGCTGACCCCAGTTCATGCAACTGACATGATATAGCAATTGTCATCGTACTGTCCGAATTCGACCAGCGTAGTTTGCCCAATTGGCCGCTTGGAATCACGCTCAACACATTTCTCGCCTTTTTCACGGCCCTGACCAAAGCCTCCTTTATGGTACCAGTCTCCAAAGCCATCAGCCAGACACAATGGACCTGGTTCCAGAGAGAGCGACCGCTCTATGACTTCTATGTTTTGGACCAGGCAAGCCGTGGATTTTGGGGCGCCATAATGTTGTTGTGGAGAATCGGCTTCAGACATTTCATGGTTCTCGGAGCCGTCCTTACAATCACCAGCGCTCTCACATCACCGCTGACTCAGTTGGCAATCGAATACCCGATGAGAAACGACATAGTATCCGGAGATGCAAATATTTGGGCGGTCGAGGCGATGCGCAAGGGAAAGCACAGAGTCGAATATACTACGGACAGAGGCATCCTGTTTGCTACAATGGATGACTCGGGTAACTTCTCAACGACAATGTCGCCGACTGGAGCGAGCTGCTCAACGGGAAATTGTACTTTTCACGAGTACCAGTCACTAGGCCTTTGCACCAAGACAGCCAACATCACGTCCCATTTGCAGATTAACGAGAGCACGTCCGCGAGGATATGGGATGGCATAACGTATGTCAATTTCAGCGACATTGCGGAACCTGGGAAGAAAACATGGGTGGCGTCTTTGCCTGGAGGCTTCGACTTGGTTCACCAAAGAAAAGCGGGCGTTTTTATTGACATGCTACCCAGAAATAACACATTTGGCTTCCAAGATGACAAGGACTTAATGCAAGCAAGGCTGAGTTCCTTTGTAATCATCTATACTTCGTTGGAGATTAATGCCACGAAAAATGAAACGGAAAATCAATCCATTATGGGCATAGAATGGATGCTCAATAACACTAATGGATTTTGGTTTGAGGCTGTGGAAATTATGTTCCACCTCTGCGTCCAATCCTACGAGACGAAGGTGTCTACGGGAGTCGAAGAAACAAAAATGGTCAGCTCGTTAACCAAGCCCGTTGGTGTAAAAGGCAACACGTTCCTGGATATGGACTGCGAGACGCTGGGAAGAGATCAAAGCCTGGTTTGCGAGTTCAAAAACGAGCGGCGACACGAGCTGATTCATTTCGAAAGCCCAACAAAAAGCAATCGTACTTCCTCTGGAGGAGGCAATTTCAGCGCCGATTATGGTTCAATGCAGGGCATATCAAGAACCTTGAAGACTGGAATTCCAGGCTACGCCATAGTGGATTTGAACAATGACGTGGCAATGGCCGGGAACAAATTCCTGGACACGGTCTTCACCGATGTTCTCTACAAACCTCTATACGTCCTAGACCACACCCGCCGCAATCGAGCCCTCAACAACTTGTTCGAGAATATCGCCATTAGTATATCATCAGGGTAAGTTCGGCCAGTCAGACGCGTCAATTCGTTGCTTGAACCAGGACCCATACTGACTCTGGAATTTAACATTAGAATCCGCACCGGCTATAAGAAGGATCAAAAGCAAGATGGGTTTAAAGTTGTTGGAGAGGCCTGGCGGACCGAGTCGTATGTGAAAATCACCTGGGGCTGGATCACATTTTTAGCAGCTGAGATGGGGCTTGCCACGATATTCCTGTTGCTCACCATTTTCGCGCAACGAAGGCTTGGACGAACCGGGGGATCGGCCGAAGAGAACCGGGCTCTTCTATACGACCTGAAAGACTCAAACCTGGCCGCTCTCGTTGCTCTCGACAATGAGAGCCGCGACCAGATGAGCCGTGGGCTCCAACCTGTGCAAGGGCTGGAGAAGAGTGCCAAGGAGCTACGAGTGAGGGTTCGCGGAAATAGGCTGGTAGTGTCTGATGCCTGCGGTTGAGTTTATAATAAAGTATAGCTGTGCCACCTGGAATAATGTGGCATAAACATGCCGATAGAAGGGCAGTGTTGGTTGCCTCTGGCGGGGCACAATATGCAACACGGCCAATAATGAGCCAATTAATTATTTCACGGGAACAACCAAAACCAAAGCATTTGGGGCAACCGACATGGCCGTGTCAGTGTCCTCAAACACCCACTGCTGTGCCTCAAGAAGCCAACTAAACCTTGCGCACTATCACCAGGCCCCGTTAGCAAACCTGACGGTTTTCTACATCAAGTTATTTGTCTTTACGGTTATAATGGTGCTTATTATCATAGCCTCCGTGGACCCCAGTTCGGCAATGATATCTGCTGTTCTCTGTGAGGAATGTTGAATAAGGCTCTTCTCAACAAATAGACTGTATAAAAGCAAAAAGATATTTTCCAACTTCACCTCTTTGCGTTGTACGCTACTGCATCTGCCATTTCTTTCACACTGTCGGGCTGTATGCAACAACTAAACTAACATCACGCCCATATCATGCAGCCCCTAGTAAGTCTCCTCAGTAGCTTAGCTTGCTATCTAATAAAGTACTAATAGAGGGAATAAATAGGTATAGAAATCATCTATATTGCCGCTGGCCGCCTTAAAATAGCCATGAAAACTCATCTTAATAGTATAGCCGAGATAGCTATTGAAAAAGCCACCGATGCTGTTGTAGATACGGCAGCTAGTATGGTAGAGAGCTTCTTTGAGGCAAGAAGGGCTAATGTGACGGAAAGGGCGTAATGTGGAGGGGAAAGGGATGGATAAATAGAAGCCATATCAATAATAAATGCTTCTATGATTCATTTGCTTCAATGACGGGTGTTTTATATCCCTAACCCAGGAGGGATCAGAATAGGTATCATCTCCTTTTTTTCAAGATCATCTCCCAAAGTCTTCGCATAGCTCTCATCCCTGAATTTGGTCAATGGCACAGCGCGCACCACGCCAGGCCTTTCGATGCCCATTTGCCGCTGCCCGCAGAGCATCCATTCCAATGCTGGTAACATCACGGCATATTCCTCGGCGTGTTTGAGCATTCTATTTCGATGCGCCCTCTCCCATATGTAGGCCAGTGGAAGGCCAGTCTCGTCAAAGTCGCCGGTCTCTTGTATGCCATTTCCGTCCATATCAAGTTCCATTCGCGCTTCCGCATCAAGCTTCTCGCTGGTCCTGACAATTCGATCCGAATAGTATGACCGATCCGTAAAGTCGGTGGGAAGTGGGTATGTATCCCCCAAAAGTGCGAGCTTCTTGAGTCGAATCAACCGTCGAAGGTTAGGAAGCAGTTTGCTGTGATCAACAAGCCAATCATGGCGGCGGCTATGTCGCGTGCCTAATTGGAGTCGGAGTCTTTGCAGTGAAGTGATTTCGCCAATTACAAGGAGTGCCGACTCTGGGATAAATGTGTGACTTAATTCGTCTGTATCGTCTCCACTCCAGGCCAGGGAAAGGGATTGAAGATTGTTGAAGCCACCACTTGCAATCGCGGGGATGATATACTTGTCAAGGTGGATTCCTACACAGCCGGCCATTTCATTATCGTGCACGTAAAGGTTTTTCACGTGGTTGTGTCTCTGGATAAACTCGGCGATATGGTCGCACAGCTTGCACCAGCGGGGAAGGTCTGGGACGCAAAAGGTCTCGAGGTTATGTAGGCGAGCACAAGTAGCGAGGGTGCTTGCACACTTAGTCAAGATCTCTTCACACAATTCGAGATGGACGAGCCAGGGTACGAGGAATGACGAGAGGCTAGGAGGGTCGAGAGAGATGTAGGTAAGCTTTAGACTGCGCAGACGAGGGAAGGAAAGCAAATTATTGCCGAACGAAACCACTTCTTTCTTATTTAGATCCAGAGCCTGTTGGTTACTCCAATTTAGAGATTCAAGAGTCGAGCCACAAAGCTGAAAGAGGCGGATAAACAAGTTGGACATCGGGCTTGGTGTCGTTTTTACCAGAGACGGTTCGTTTAGTTGGGGTATGGGAAAGTCTAGTCGAAAAATATGGAGATCGAAAGATCGAATCGGCCAGCTTGTAGCCTTTAAGGCTTTATCACTGACCCAGTTGGTGCTCTCGCTACTACCCTTCAACTTGACATGGCTGGCTGGGCTTTGTGTGATTTTGTTGAAAAGGTATGGAGTCATATTTACCATGAATATTTCTCGCCAGTCGAGAACATCCAGTCTAGGCATTGCAGAACGAATTACGGATGCCAAACGAAGTCGCACCTCGGGGAAGTCTTTGCTGTTAAATATATGCCGCCGCGGCTCTATACTATTGGCGGATGATCTATCATGCTGGCTATCTGGTCTCGTCCTGGTGAAGTCGACGTCAATATAAAGCATGTTGGGATTGAAGACAAATTTGCGAATACAGGAAGCGATAGTAGGTTGCGGAGCGTTTCTTCGGGGTTCGTTGATGATATGTGATACGAGTTGCAGAGCCGACGGACTGTTGTCGAACTCGATTTCAGCAAATTGGCGGCTGCGGGCAAGTTGACGACAGTCGCTATTGACCAAGACGAGTGAGGCGAGAGCCAGCTTGTCATCGGCCAACAAATCAAGTACACTTTCGAGGATTTCGGCAGGCATCCGAAGCAACTGACTAGGAGGCGTGTTTTGATTGCCCTCTGTGGCGATGTTGAGAAGAGGTGAGGGTAGCCCGACCTCTCCTCTGCTGAGCTCGTCCAAGGCTAGAGACATGTCGAAACAATCGATTGCCGAAACAGAGGTTTGTGTTTGGTTTGTGATGATGAATGAGGGAGAATTGATTTCTGTAGCTTCGCACCTTGAGCCTCGAGACTCGGCACCGGAGCAACCCCGCAAGCCTGCCAAGAGGAAATGTAATAGGACACACCTCTTTTGCCTTGGCGAACCACGAGGCGAGCAGACTTAGTGCCACTCGGTCAATTCAAAAGCAAAAAAGCCAAAGCATTTATTGGGTAGGGTGATTTCAGCTTATCACCAACGCAGCCTCTCCAATCAGAAGGTCGACTTTTTTGCTTTTCACTTGACCGAGTCGAATGGTGCCCAGCGCTGTACATAAGCTGCAGCTGCCTGGACGTGTTTCACCGTAATGAACGGCGCAACCTGCACAGTCTGTAGCTGTGTACATTGCACGGAACTCGCTGTCAGTCTAGCAGCAGAGGCTCGGCCTGCAACTAAAATCACGCCCTAACGCGCCCGCGCTTAGGTACTTTCTTAGGAAACCCATGAAAATATCGGAAGCGCTGCCCAGAGCTGCTAACAATTTACATGAGGATTTTAATGGATTGTCCACTCATATTCACATCCATTGCTTAATCCAATCTATGATGCATCATAACTCCAGTGCTTTTAGGGCAGTTTGAAGGAGGGCCGCACATTTTCTCCAAACTCTTTTCATCCTGAGGAGCAGTAGCCCCAAAGCTATAATATGCCACTCCTGCTGCACTGGCCAGGGCCAAGATGGAAATGACTCAGGATTGGGTTGTGTGGATCGCGCATCGCTATTCGAAACTCGACTGAGCATACTGCTTCCTTAATCGATCAATAAATTCTTTCGCGCTTTCAGAAACAGTAGAAAATTTCAATCATTTACTGACAATGATTGAAAGAGGGAACTGAGGTGTTTGCCGTGTTTTATCGATCGCCTCTCGTGGTTATCCACTACCTCATTTTTTCCATCTACCCAACCTACCCTTGAGCAAGAAGACAATGATGCAATTTATGAGAACATCCTCAAAAAAAACAGGACCGCCCGCCCAGAAAAAAGAAAGCTAACTCCGGTACAGGGAATCGAACCCTGGGCTCCGCGGAACTGATCTCTCAAGTTATGAGAGCGNNCATACCGGATTGTGATTGGTTGGTGGTTTGGGCAACTGACATACTATATGAACTATACCAGACAGGGAGATGCTACAATAACGCAAGAAAGAAAAGAAATGGGTCTATAGACTCGAAGTCATGTCTTATTTCAAGATTGGTACTGATATTTAGATTCTCCAGATGTGTCTAGATCAACGAGCTATCGAGATGGACGATGTTGGGCATTTTCCAGCTTTCAGTGACTGTGCCTGTCTCTGTACCGCCCAGCTATCTATACCATCCTCTCTACGAGCTTGATGCCCTCCGCTTCAACCTTGGCTCGGATAGGATCGCATATATCCCGGGTGTACGGCGCCAAAACGCCATGTCTACACAACGGCGCGAGTCCATCAAGTAACAGCTGCGTGGCAATCCCGCAAGTGATGCCAACTCCCTTCGACATACCCGAGTAGCCTCTAGGGTCTCCAAACAGCTCGAGGGTAGATGTGAGTGTATTCTATTGCCCAAATCATTAGCCGCCACAGGTCAGATACCGGAGGATCAGTGGTAATTACCTTGGAACCGTCCTTCCACTCGACCACAAACTTGTGCTGTAGCATCACCAAGTCACGCTCGCCTGGCTGGAATGCGCAGAGCTCCCCAAGCCTGGCCGACAGCGTGTCTAACAGGCTTCCATGAACCTCTGAAACCTGATCGGAAAACAGACCGATCCATCTAAGTCCTGATAGGATGGTATCCCGTTCGCCTGGGGAGGAAAAGCTACACAGCTCATCAATCTTGGCGACGAGCTCAGCCTCGGCTGATGAACTTGCACTAGTCACCTGCTGTTGGATCTGGGCCCATGTCATTCCTTGCTTCAGCCAGGGTTGACCTTCCGAGTTGACCCATCCAAGATCAATGAGCGCCTTGACCATGGCAGGGTTGCCTTCATATCGAAGCGATCCTCGAACAACAGTCTGAGCCTCTGGAATACCGTAGGCTTCGCGAAATGGCACCGAGTCTCTGTTTGGATATGCAACAAAAGAGTACTCGTCCATAATATGATACGGCTGCGCCTTTCCCATGAGATCCTTGTTCGATATTTCGACAATCTTGCCGTCTTGGAGGAACCTGGCAGAGTTATGTTGAGAAAGCAATGCGCCGCGCGGGGACCACGAGAACTGAACACAGGGTCAGTCGGCTGCTTGGAGCTGGACGTATCCTTTTTATACCTTGAATCGAAGTGGATTATCTGAGGCTTCAGGAGCCGGAAGCCCGCCGCAGTACGAGTGAAATTCAAGAATCTGCATGGATGGTGAGTAACCTTCTGGGAGTAAAGCGATAGCAATCATACCTTCCCTCCCTTGTCGTGTACCTCGGAAATCGTCTTGATAGCATACAAATGATCGATCCCTGGATCCATTCCAACCTCGTTCAAGACAGTGATTCCAGCTTCCTTGGCTGCGTCATCAAGCTCTCGTATCGCAGGAGATGTGTAGCTTGTAGTCACGACATGAGTCTTGCCCTTGATGGCTGAGCGAACAACATCAGCGTGATAGACGAAAGGTACGAGCGAGATGACGAGGTCATGGTTTGCAACGTGGTAATCTAGGTCCGAGGAAGAGACATCTAAGCTGATGGCTTTGGCTCGGGGTCGTCCGCCAACCACTTGCTCAGCGGCGGAGAATGTGCGACAAGCTAAGGGGAGGCGTTAGAAATGGAAATAACAGTGAGATAGAATGCACTGACCGATAGTTAGTGTGTTATTGTCATCTCGGAGCAGGTAATCAATGCATGGCTTTGCAACCATGCCGCTGCCGAGAACCAGGATCTTTCTTTCAGTCATTTTGGTCTTGGATGAGTTAGGTTATGTTTGGAGATGTTAGGTTGAATTTAAATGAATTAAATTGGCAGTTCTAAATACTTATGCAAAGTAGAAGATGGTGCCATGCATGGGGAGGTGTGTTGTGCTCACCGTGACTCACTGGCCGAAAATTGGTTTTTCTCAAATTAGTAAGACACGCTTTCGCTGCAATGGCAAGACTTCCTCCCTTTGGCTTTCTCAATTACTTTACTGAGAGTTTTACTTTGAACCCAAGTTCGAGGGGTATACGACTTCCTCAGTCGCTAATCTTTCCTAACCCGCAACTGTAGAGGACGAATATGTAAAACCTCAAACCTCGAAGATGGGCAAATTTTTGTAACCCAAGATATTTTCATGTTCAATTAATACTTCCAATGTGTATAAATCTATCGAATCAGGCCCCGATAAAAGCGAAATGTAGGTAAGCGTTACGATATATGAACTCTCTTCTGATCGAGTATGATGGTATATGCGCGGACCAACATCATGACTTTGAAGTACGGTGGTTGTATTGATTAGTCACCTTCATCCTTGCGATAACGCTGTGGAGACGGCCAAACTCAATCTTGAACTTGCGGCCGAAGTCTCGCGGAAACATTCCTATTCGAAAACCCAAGATGACTTGCATTAGCGGCCGCTCTAGCCATCATTCCCCGATGCGTGAATCAATGCTTCTGGAATAGATGCTCACTTCCGTCTGCAGTGGAAAACAATTGCAGAGTTCTCATTTATCCTTAGGATCAATTCGATGTATGAACTGGGAGAGAAAATATTGGTCAGCTCTAAAACCACACCCACTACATAATCCGGGAGGGGTACCAAATCACCATCTTCTTCACACTTTCTTTCCATGATAATTCACCAATATCGTGGAAGGATACGTATTGGTGGTTTCTTGTCCGCATTATCGATGCGTTTTGTCATAAACAATAGCCAAAATACCACATGAAGGTTCGTGCGCCCAGTCTTTCGCCTCACAATACGACGGCTGGTAAAACCAATCCCCACCTGACTGGCCCGTCCCGTCCTCCCCTTTTCACTAGTCTATAACCCCTCAAATGCCGAAGCGAATTGGGATCAATCTTGGGTCGTCATAGAATGACAGGATCCACTGTAGCTGCACCCCAACTGCCGATCCGGAGAGAGAAATGTCCGAAAGTGCGAAAATTCGATCATGACCGCTCCCCAATCTCCCATTAGAGGACGGCACAATCGAAAGGCGGTGTATCGCACAATTCTTGGGGTCCGTGAAGTCCGTAATACCCTAACAAAGACCCTTGAGCAGGTGCCATCGTCAGAGGTTGCTTGTATTATAAAGCCATGTTGCGCTATGGCATCAACATTAGATATTTCTCTGACTGAATTTTAGCCCATGAAGAACCGTGTCATTCCCATCTCTCCGGGCCAAAGATGACATCTCCAAAAGCCCTGCAGTATTCTCCTGTCCCTGGGTGGTTAGGGTCCACCCGAGCCATGGTGGCATTTTACATATTGACATTTTTCTTATCCGTATACTTGATAAAGGTATGGATCAATTAGAGCATACAGTGTACGCGTCAACTCATTTGTCGGCTAGGTTATGCACCAAGCATTTCTCACACCTCTGTCTGAGATCCCTGGTCCCTGGTATACCAGATTTACAGGACTGCCAGGACTTGTCGCGACACTTTCTCAAAGACAAGTTGATTACTACCATGACCTGCACCTGCGATATGGACCATTTGTTCGCGTTTCCCCTCGATCAATCTGTGTTTCCGATTTAGATGCCTTCAGAACAGTTCACCGAGTGGGAAGCCACTTCACAAAGGCCAGGGATTACAACTTCTTTGGGCCAAATGAAGCCGGAAACCCACCGTATGGCCTCTTTCAAATGACAGACGTCCACGCCCATGCGGCAAGAAGAAAGCTCCTAGGCCGTGGGTTCACGGCTGCCTTTTTGCGCGATTCGTGGGAGGACGTAGTTCGGAGCAAGGTAACAGAGACTATTGACTGCATGAAGGCTGATGCGGTGGCTTCTGGCGAGGTGGACATACGGAAATGGTGGATGTTGATGGCCTCGGATGTTGCTTCCAATGTCATATTCGGTGAATCGTTCAATCAATTAAAGATTGGCAAGGTGGGTGAAAAGGCCACACCAAACTCTTGGTACGATGCTAATAGCCTTAGGCGGATCCCTGGTTTGATGATGTCAAGGCCGCTGGTGCTGCCGGATTTCTAGCCCTAGCGTCCCCCTACTTGTATTCCTTTGTCAAGAGACTGCCGTTTTCTCGCCGCTGGAGAATCTTCAACGCCAACAAGGCTCTATTTGAGAGAGGTAAAGCTGCTGTGACGAACAGTAAACAGAGTTCAGGAACGAAGAATTTATTTTCCAAGGTGCTGGAGGAGAACACGAAAGAGTCGGCGGTCCTAACAGAAGAAGATATTTGCGTTGAGGCCGGATCTCTCATGGTGGCTGGAAGCGACACAACGTCAAACACACTAACGTACCTCATATGGGCCGTGCTGTCAGACCCAGAAGCGCAGCTGCGTCTTGAGGCCGAGGTGGCAGATCTACCACTTCCACTCACCGACGTACAATTGGAATCCCTGCCCATTCTCAACTCAATCATACAAGAGACCCTTCGTTTGTATGGGGCCGCTCCAACACCAGAGCCTCGGGTAGCACCTCCTCAAGGATTCGAACTTGGAGGATACTCCATTCCTGGAAGTACAGTGGTTTCAACTCAATCCTGGACACTACATAGGGACCCTAAAATTTATGAGGACCCCGGCAAGCAAGTATTAATAATTTCCGTCTTCCTGGAAACACTTTCGCTAACAGGTCCCAGGTTTGATCATACGCGCTGGCTGCCATGGAATAACGGCAAGGGATCCGGTCCTTTGTATGCAGCGTGGAACCCATTTGGCTCCGGGTCGCATGTTTGTATCGGCAAGAATTTAGCCATGATGGAACTACGTTTTGGAGCAGTCATCTTTTTCCGAGAATTTAGAGAAAGCAGACTTGCCCCATCGACGACTCCGGAAAGCATGGAGATTCGGACTCGCGCGTTGATTGAGCCAAAAGGGCAGAAATGTACTATCATTTTGCCTGCCAATCGCTGGTAATCTTGTCGTCTGTATCATTAAGCACGCTTTATGAGAAGTTCAAATCATCATTTAACATTTTGTCTTTGCTATTTATGAAACACGAGCGTGGCTCACAATTGGTAGCTGTAGGCGAGACCGCTGCTAAATTGTACCTGCGATGCGCTACAAGTGACTAAAATACAGGCGGTGGGAGAAGCGTGGTGTGAGTGCACCAATCAGTCTTTGCGTTGACTCCTCGCCGTGATGGATGATGCTGGTGATGACGTAGTCACAAATATTCCCAAAACTTTCACAGATGGTTCCAGTCCTTGAGGCTCTGGTGGAGTGAGTGGAGCAGATGCTCTCAACATGGTTCCTGTGCGATCAAATCTTGCCCTCTCCTCGGAAGTGTAACATCATTCTGTGACATTCCCCATCCTTCTAATCATACAGTGACTTGGGTGCTCTCCAATCGTCCGCATCCAGATCCCCGCCCTTTCCTGATCGATACTGCTTTTGCTCCTCGCAATATCGCTCCCACCACTCTTCAAAGGCCTTGCGGCTGTACAGGTCTCTGGGCGCACCCTTTCCCTCCCCAAACACCTCCAAGATGTAGTCGCAGTACATCCAGACGCCCTCCATGTGGATTGGCAGCAGCGGCTTCTTGTCCTTGCGCGCGACGATGACGGTGCCGACGTGCGATTGCCATTCTGGAGGCGCGAAGCCGATCTCTGCCTCAATGTTGAGGTAGGTGGCGATCTGGTTGTCGAGATCGGCGCGGTTGGCCGACTGCGTTCCCACTCGGTGCAGCACCAGCGGGACCTCGATGAGGGCGGGGACTTGAGGTACCGTCTGCGAGAAGATCACATGGTCCTCGGAAAGTGTCGTAGCAGACCAAGGCGCGTGTTGAATTCTCTCGGCTTCGCATCGCACAATGACGCCCTTGATGGGTCCTGAGGTGTAGTGGTTTGGGGCTGGAGCAGGTGCTGCAGTTGGCTTAGGTGCAGGTGTCGGGCCAGACGATGTCTCTGGCTCGGAATCCGTGTCGATATTGTCCCACTTGGAGTAGTCTATGGGAGCCATTTTGGAATCATGGGCTATGGAGGAGATTGTGAAGGGAGTTGTGAAATGCAGCATCATTGTCACGTGTGAGATGTCATTGGTGTTGTTTGTGCCCCAACCAAGCTTCTAGCCACATGCTGTGTGTGCACAGCCACAGACGTTGCATTTCACTGTACTCGCTCAACAATCCACCTACGGTGCTAGCCCCGACGTCCAGCTATACTTTAAATACATGGATTATTCAAGGCTTTGTGAAGTAGACGCCCTCGTATGCATCATCGGGCTCTTCTCGTTACGCTCCTCCGAAGCAGTGTAATCATCTTCCTCTTTTTCAGCAGTCACCGTCTCCCTTATACCACACATCTCAAACTGCAGAACCATTCTGCAGACCGCGGTGGAGACGCAGTACCGAACCACAACTATGGCGGCATCTGCAATTCCAATAAACAACATGCTGGAAAATAATAATGTTCCCACGACGATATTTGCTATGCCACCAACATAGGCGAGCCAAGACACGAATATGAACGAGTATGATTCATTCTTGAACTTGATGGTGGACTTGTCGTGTTGGCGGCAGGGCTGCAGCTCACGGATGAGAATATTTGCCCTCCTGGACCCATTTCCGACGATTTTAAAGCGAAGGGGGACGGCGAAGGCACTGATGAAATATACGAGGAGAGCAGTTACATGCCAGAGAGCCGGGAAAAACTGAGTCGCCGGAGCAATGCTGTTGACCGTGGCAATGCAGAGCTGCCAGTTTGCGAGGGCGACGTTGAGGATGCAACCACAAACAACGATGTACTGGATGGCACTCGCTGCAATGGCAGATACTCTTGACATCCTTTGCAATCTAAGTCCCCCTTTTGGATTTTCAAGGAGATCAGGCAAATCCTTATAGTCTAGTGCGCGTATTTGTCCGATGGCGGGTGTTCCGATTGAGAGTAAAAAGGCCAATACCGGTCGCTGAAATGCCAATAGCCCAAGCTCGACGGTGCTGGAACCAAGCAGGGTAATCAGTGAAGGTAGAACACCGAGCAGAACAGTTGCTCCAGACACTGAAAACAAAGTTAGCTTTGTTCAGGCCAGTATGTTGGCAGTGCTAGGGAACATTGTGAAAAAACATACTGGAAGCCTTCCAAGACTCTGGCGTGTTTGACAAGAGACAATCCACAACCACACCGGCAATACAGTTCTTTGGCCAGTCCACATCTTCGCACTGCTTGCTGGAACCATTTATGTAGTCCTGGACTTTATCCTGGCATAGGTCTTCCAGAATTCGTAGCATTCCCGGCCTGTACGAGGGAAACCATTCTTTGAAGGCCTCGGAGGACGCCATGGTGAGCAGGTAGATGGAAAAAAGTAATATTACTAAAGAGCGAGCGTTGGAGGACAGTTACAGGGCGAACTTTTTACAACGAAGAGAGACTAAGAATCCCATTAGGTCTGGGGGCCAATTTATGTTTCCGTCAATCGCAGATCATAAGCAGCTATGCGGTCCAGGATATCTATCAGTCACACTACACTATCACGACCCAAAATATTAAAGTAAGCGCTAATACAATTAAGGACCAATTTACGTCGCCCAAGTCTGGGAATGCATGCGTTGCGGCAATTTATAGCGTGGCCCTGACTTCATTTAGGGCAGCGGACCCGCCCAATGCTACCGCATATCTGAAAGCTGAAGGTTGGGATCCTTGTCAAAAGGTCATACGAGGGGTACGACACCCGAAACGACATTTGGGGGCCGTTTTTTGGTGTGGCAGGAATAAATTGAGTCAAGGGAACCATCTAGTTTAACGGAATAGCTCATCGGTCTGAGAGAGAAAAGACCTATTAAATAAATTCGAAGTGTGAAGAAAAGGTCGATTCGGAATATCTAATTACACATTTAGGACCCATGCCGAAGTATTCATGGCTACCAACAGCATAGGTGTATGCCAAGAAAAGTTGGAACCCGATCAGGCTAATGCAATTCCAACTCTCCAGTGTTATTGGGGAGGCACGAGTGGGAAATCTAGCATCGGAAATACAAAACCCTTTGTCCAAGACTCCATCGCTATCTTCCACCCTCTAAAAAATCCCCAGATCCAGAAAACGGTCCGAAAACAAGATGCGCAACGCGATGACAGTCAATTAAGCCGCCAGGAATACCAAACCAAGGCTATCAGTGGAAGCAACTGAATGAGCACCTTGGCGAATCTTCGGAAGACCAAGGCCAAAGACTTGTTCCTCCGCACGTAAATCTTGGGGATGTATTCTTCAGTAGAGTTCACGTGCGGATAGCCCTCTGGTGGGACTGGCTTCTCCAGGAACGCACACAGACTTTCAACACTGAATGGCGGCGAGAGCTCCAAGAGCCTGTCCTTTGGCACCAATTGCCGGACCCGTTCGTTGTGCTCGAGAAATGCCCGCTCAGCCTCCTCTCCGCCGTAGTGATTGCCATTGTGCACGAAGAAGATTAGTTCGACCAGTTTGAGGAATGACCCGAGGAATTCTGGCTCGAGGTAGCGCAGGATCCGATAGGATGGCAACTGCATGAATCTCCAGATTGTGTTGTTCATGGAAGCGATCCATTTGTCCACTGGCCTGGTAGTCAAGATGACTTTAGCCTCAGGGTAGGCGCTGATCAGCTGCTCTGCGAAGATGGCACAAGGTACATCCAGGGCGACATTGTAGCCGCTCAATAGCTGGTCAAACTCGGCCCTGCCGTAGGACTTTGTTGCATCGGGATTGGTAAAGTTGTTCTCGATGGCCTCGGTCCAACGTCGCTTCTGGTCTGGATCCTCCAGAATACGTGTCATGTGGATAGGGTTGTAGCCAAGTGTCGTCAAGAGCCTCAGCAAGGAGCTAGTCCCAGTACGGCACATGCCAAGACATAGTACTTCTATGGGCTTGGACTTCTCCTTCAATGGCTCCTTGTCATTCTGAAGAGGTTTGGAAGACAACATTGTGGTGTTTTTAAATGGATATGTGATCGCGTTGGGAATGGGAGGGAGAAAGATTGCGGTACAATGGGAACATGGATTGAACGGGACTTGTTAAATATATTTAGGGGCCCAACATCCTACCACTATACTTGCGTGACATCATTTCAAAACATCTTTCAAACAAGATTTTGCAAAAGTGGTGAAATAGGCAGTGCAAATCCTAATCCTGCCGCGCGTCTTGGGGAATCCCCGGTACATCAAAAGATTAATGCACAACTGATTGACAATGTGGGCTCGAGTGGAACACCTAACTGGCTTTGCTCTAATCTCTATAGTTCTTTCTGCCGAGGCATTGCAGCAGTGTATTATTCCCGAAAGTTCCTTTGCCAAAAGAAATGAAGCGCATATTGTAGCGAGCATGGAATACACAGTGGTAGCCTATTGGTATATCATCGTTTCTTATCTGAGTGCTCATCA
>NAGG01000204.1:0-18414 GCA_003031705.1 Calonectria naviculata | reverse complement strand
CCCCCCCTCTGCCCCAAATGGACCCGTCTTCGGGCTCTTCTCGGCCTGCCATGCAGCCACACCCGGCTGAGAATCCCCCTATCGCCGCTGATGTGCCCCTGGCCAGGTTTGAGTTCAGCGACGCGGGCACAAAGGTGCTCATGGTCGAGTGGTATCCAGGTGCTGCGACAGTCGCGGAGCCATCCGTCTCCAATGCTGCCGTCTCTTCCGATACTGCCGGGTCCTCGGACGCCGCCCCGGCCACCACCAACCCCGATCATGTCTCCGCCCCGGGCCCGGACTCGGAGCCCACTGCCCACACCGGTGGTGGCTTGAGGGAGGACAAGACAGTTGTGGATGTCACCGGACATCAGCCGTCGGACTCTCCCGGGTCCAACTGGGAGGTCTCATGGCCAGGAAAGACTACTGTACTCCATGCTTCAGAGTCTGAGTCGGACTCGACGGACAAGCATCCAACCCGGCGTCGAGCTTTCTTTCTTCTGCCCCCAGATGCTCCCGTCCCTGCAACCATCATTCTCACCCCTCCGGTGGGTGACTCGCGTCCCAGCTTGACACTCAAACCTCTGCCGGCCATCTTCCCGCCCGGCTTTGATGCCGAAGCAGGAGCCCGTGGTGTACTACACACCATCTGGGCCCGCCGCCGGTTGGCTGCTCTCGACCGGGAGATGGCCGAGGAGATGCGAGCCAACGCCGAGAGCGTTGGCCTAGAGATGGCCCTCTCCGAGAAGCAGTGGATCCAAGATACGTTCCTCAAGACTCCTCAGGCTGCGGGTCCTCATAGTCATATATCCGCTCGATCTGTTGTTTCTGGCAGACTTGGTGATAAACTCAGGGGTCTCAAGTTGGCGACCTCTCCGTCAGACCTCGCGCCCAGTTCATCCGGTGAGATACATTGGCCCTTAATACCAATCTCGGGTTCTCTCAATACTGACACGCCATCCTGCAGCCAACACATTCACCACTGCTGGCAGCCAATCCAACACCCTCTCCCCTCAAGGTGATGACATTGCTGTGTCGTCCTTCTCTGCCATGAACAGTAGGGCGCCAGCCAACCCCATTTCTCTCAATGCTGCTCTCCACGGTAACTTCACCACGGCTTCGGCCCCTGTCAGAATGGATTCTCAGGATGACGATCTGTTCGCACTTCCACTCAGCCCGCGTAGCCCTGACATGAAGAAGAGCCCATTCAGTGCTCTATGAAGAACTTGCCAGGGGCGCACAAGGCTTGCACCTGCCTACGGTTCAACCCTCCTCCCCCCGATTGCCTCTTAGGCGCAAGCGTCACTTGGCTTTTTGAGATACCCCCCTTCATTCTACGACACGCTTTTCTTTTTCTCCGTCACATCATTTCTCCGGTCTCCTGTTGGCCCACTAGGCTGTGCATGACAAAGACAATTCCTCTCGCCGCAGGAGACATCACATAATTCTTTTTTCTCATTTAGTTAGCAGAGGCACAGGTGTTTTTGAATATTATGAAGGACCAGCCAAGTGTTTTCAGATAAGATACAAGCCAAGTCCAGGCAGGGATCCCGGGAAGGTCTATAGAGTGGGAGATGCCAGAAGTAGGATAATTGAACATTAGTCTTGGTCATATATTTCCAGATATCTACATGATGGTCGTAATTCTTTGTGTATATAGCAGCGCCCCAGTGTCATGTTGCCAGCCTAGCCAGTAGTTGCTTTGGCCCTTTGCTCACCTCCAGCCTCCAACTCGGCCTTCGTCCCATCTCTCCTTGCGTTCTTGCCGTAGGTAGTACTGTGTCTTCGCCTCACGGTATCGACGGATCCAGTCCGTCACCTCCCGCTCTGTAGCCGGCTCACCCTCGCCTTCGCCTTCCAAGAAGCTCTCCTCCATAGCTTGGCACACAAGCTCTTGCTCCTGTACACTTTGCGAAAGCTGCTGGTAGAGTGACGCGGGGGAGAATGGAGCGAGGGCATGGTCCATGTCTGATTGCTTTTGGCGCCACTGTCGCTCTAGAGCGTGTGTGGATAGGAGCTGTGCCTGTGTGGTTGCACGTTGGTGTGCCAGTCGTGCCTCGAGGTCGTTGAGGTGATTTGCGAGTTCAATATTCTCGCTCAGCGCGGTGCTAAGAGCTTGGTGGGATGCCTTGAGAGAAGGGTGGATCGAGTCGGGGGAGTGGGTGATTGCATTGAGCAAACTCGGGCTTGACAAAATTTCGGCGAGGTCCTGCTTTCTAACGGATGGCTATCAGTATGCGACCCAGGACTTTTCTTCATGGGAGCACAAACGATTTATCGTGGAGAATCTGTGGAAGCCATTGCTCATCCGGTTCGGGGACAGAGGCGGGTGCGACGAGCGCTGCGCCGGGCACGCGACTGCCACTGGTAAATGTACCATCGGGCGGCGGAGGAAGACCAGTCGAGTTGGGCGTCGCGATGCGGCTCGCATCATGACTTCCGGGCTTTGGAGGGAGGACGGGGGGCGTTTGGCCCTGAAGCTCAGGAGTATAGCTGGCCATGGTTGACGTCGCCTGAGGACCGAGGTGGTTCTGGCAGCCTATGACGATAGAGGTTCGAGGTGAACTGACGTACCTTGGTAAGGTGGGGAATTGGCGGGACGCGGGGGTTCCAGGGTCGCACGGAGTAAAGAAGTTGGGAGCTACCTAAAGCTTAGGTGGCAGCGCCACCCTCCACCAACTGCAGGAACACCACAAGCCACTCACTTTAATGCTCGCTAGGACTTACAGGGTAGGCAAGGGTGGCATGCCATGATTTGTCCACCACAATGTATTTACCGTATTTCAAGGCCCATATTTGCGAAGGAGATAAAAACCACATCATTCCGCTCTTCACTTTTCTATCCAGTTGAGCGATAGACAATTACATAGTGTCTAAAACAGATCAACAGCCAGTTAATATGCTAGCCACAACACCAGTTTTAATTCCAACCCCAAGTGAAAAAAAACACCATCGTCGCAGTGTATACATATACCGAGCGCAAATTATATCCAATTCATCGAGTAAAAACATGACACTGATTTTTCCTTTAGAATATCGTCATCTTACACCCATGGTATTTCTTTCCACCTCCAAAAAGACGATAATCTACCAGACCCGTATGTTTACATCCATACCTCCCTCCCGCCTCCAAGGTTTAAACATCTATCAACGCCCAAGGCAGTAAACACGCAATTCTGCAACCAAGAGTCAAGCCAATGCACATAATCAGGGCTTCACTGACCACAGATCCCGTGACCAGCCCATTTCACGCAGCTTCTTGCTGCCTGACCCAACGGTACGCTTCTCACCAGTGCTGATAGCCAGAGCCTTGCTGCACGCAGCAAATGCTTCCACCAACTCCTTCATTCGACCAGCCTCCACGAAGGCTGCCGACAGGTCAGAGTTCCTCTCGGCAATGACGGCGGCTAGCTCCATGCATTCCAACAGATTGTCTCGGGAGAGACCTGTGCCAGCAAAGTGCAGTGTGCTCACATATGCCATGATGGTTTCTGGGAGATATGCTTGACGAAGTTCCTTCAGGGACTCATCGCCTTCTGCTTTGTTATTAGTTTCTGCTCTTGCTTGCCAAAGACCGACCGGCTTACCTTCGATGCCCCCGATGAGCCAGTTGCTCAGGAGAGGCTGCATGTTCTCCTTTGCATTTTTAACTTCATTGCTGACCTCGCTCCAGAATTTGCGATGGTCCTCAAGTGGACCCCTACATCTAGTTAGCATTTCAATGCATCGCGGAGGGTCAGGCAAACCTACTCATTCACAAGCGCCGCCATTGAAGCAATCGTTTCCATACTATCCAATGCTCGAACAAGGGCCTCCAACTCCCGGAAGTTTCGAGCATCGACGATGACCTGTTCTGGGGTGATGGATACGATCTGGCTTCGCTCAAGCTGCTGAGCCCAGAACGTTCTGTCTTCCAACCAAGCACCATCAGCGTCATCTTGTTCGACAAGAGCCGCGACGACATCGGCGAATGGGACTCTTTTCATCAGCTGTCGCGCCGCATTGAGATGCAGCCCCCCTGCTCCATGTCAGTTTCCATAACCACTTCTTTTCACATATTCAAACTTACGAAGGAAGAACTTGTAGACCTTGGTGCCAACTGAAAATACGTTGGGCCATGTCTCGTTCACCAGCACCAGCCACTCTAGGGCACGAATCATATACTCGTGCTTAAGCTCTATCTTTTCCTCGTCGTCCGCAAAAAAGTCTGGCTTCACTGGTCGGCCACATCGCGCAGAAGGAGATCCTGCTTCGATGATAGTGAATGAAGTTTTGGCAGGGAAGGCAGCGGTATAGGGGTTAAGATCGTCATACATGAGCCATGCCTGAGTCTTGACAAATTCCAATACATCAATACCAGCGCTCTTGATCAGCTTGAGTTGGATAAGCCGTTGACCGGGATCCTCCTCGGTGATCGAGTTGCAGCTGAGAACCTCGTAGGACCGAGGCGCATCCAGAATAGAACAGTATAGCGGTATTAACTCTTGTAGTTGAGCAAGGCGTAGATAATTGGTATAGCCTGCTATAATGTTCTCCTGGGCACGTTTCTGATCGGGAGGGATAGTTTGAGACGTCACAGAGCCCTCTACTGAACTAAGCTTGTCAAGTAGCGTGATGAGCAGATAGACGTGGGCAACAATGCGGAGTCCATGATGTTGATCTGCCTGGAAGAACTTCTCCTTGTTCACCCGCAGAGAATTGGCCTCGGATCGATACAGGAGTTTTGGTGTACTCTGATCGCTATCTGCTGAAAGGACCAGACCCTGCTCATAAAGGTGGTGTCTGATCTCTCTCGAGATGAGCGAAGCCTGAATCGCTTTCGTAGGCTCTACGGCTTCGTTGTGGATTTGCTGGTTAGACTCGAGGGTGTGGATGAGGCGCTTCTCGAGAGTCTCTGACTCGCCGTGGAACTGGATGGCATCGAAAGAGGAGAATGTTTGAGTTAGGTTTGTGGCGACTTCAGGAGGGCATTTACCCAATATGAAGGTGTCAAGCTGTGTTCGCAACAGAGCATTATAGTTGGCAAAGAGGAAATCATCCCAAGTGAGAGCAACTTTTTCTACGCTGGGGATATCGCCAGAAAGAACGCCATAAACTGCCCGTTCATAGTCGTCACATCCGCCTTGTCGTGCCAGGCCGAAGCACATGCGTCGCCAGAGAGCAAGGGCCGCTGGGTCGTTGACAGGGATTGGTTTGCTCTCATCGGATGAGAGAAGCATTGCCGACGAAGAGATTGCGCGCCACATCTCAGTTCTTTCGTGGCACCAGTCACGAATAACGTCTGGGCTGGATCCGCGGCGTAGATGCTCAAAGCAACCAAGCCAGATGGCACGTTCAAAGTATTCATCCTGGGGTTCGAGCTTTCGGCCCTGTCGAGTAGCTGCATCAGGGTCCAGCTGGGTGATGAGAGGCGCGCCATCAGAGTTGACATGTGTATCGGCAATGTTTGGGGATTGACGATCGAGTAGATGCGGCCAAGCAGTAACACTCTTTCTCAGTTTGATGGACGACCGTGTATGGAGCCACCCGTGGGCAATAATGTCACCCCTGTCCGCATTTTGCTGAAGTTCACGAGCCAGTTCATCAATATCTGGGCCAGATGCAGCGTTCGTCTGTAGCCACTGAACTACTGCTTGTCGTTCTTTGGCCAGTGGATCGGATTCGAGGAACTCGTGAAGCAGATCGTCAGGCACAGCTTTGTTGGAGGCAAATGCCGACTTGTTGGAGACTGAACTGGGATATCGCAATGGAAGAAGCCGACGAACTAGATCCCAAGTTTGCGCCTCCTTCTCCAGAAGTTTAACTTGCTTGATGGAGGCAGCGTTGTTGCCGACATCGATATCGTCCACATCCATGTCGGCATCATCATGGGTACCTTCACGCAAGCGTCTCGGCCGTACATGCGCCAATCGTCGCAAAGAATTTTCGTAGTACTTTCTCGGAAGCTCGAGGATTCGGTCTCGCTTCTCGGCGGGTGAGAGGGGAGCAGAGAGGCAGTCGTCGAGAGCGTTGGCGAACTGTTCTACCTCAGGGCCGGCGGGAAGGGGCGCAGGCTTCTGGTTGGGGGCCACAACCTCCATCTTGTTTGTATGATGTGAATTTCTTTGAGAAATGGGTCGAACCAACGTCGTAGCGGTGTTGAGATAAGGAATGTCTTGTTCAAAGAACTCGAGCGGTTGACCCTAATCGGCTTGGGCGGCCGCTGGGGTCCAAAGCTTTTTCTCGTTCAAGGTCGCATGCATGCCCAGACTTGGGAGTAAGATAGCAGCCGCGTGTATCGAGATCGCGCAGGATGGGTCGTCGGCTCAATGGTGGTGGGTGTTGTGGAAGCCTTTCGTAGATTGTTGATCGACGCCAACTAAAGAATTGCTGTTGTTGCGTCGACTGGCGCGCCTGGGGAGCTTTTCCTGCATTCGGTACGTACCTTGGTGCCTGGGCAGCAAACGCAGCGGCAACCAGGCGCGACGGCGCGCATATGGGTTACAGTGCGGCACTGTGTTAAATGGACTATATGCACTGTAATACTTCATCTACGACTCCACTCGGCTTGAAGTTTTTCTCTTTTCTTCTTCTTCCATATGTCATTTGGCATTCATATTAGAGTCTCGGAACAGGACACCTCAATGCTTGTTCAGGTCCCTTGAGGATCTCATGCGTGCTCAATGATCGCCTAGAAAAGATTCGGCGCTCTTCATTAAGTTACCAGAGTTTTCTAAACCGGTGGACACATATACGACGAGCGTTACATCTCATTTTCCATCCTCCCTAAGCTGCTTCATCTTCAGCCGTAAAAGATTAGGCTTTGGGCAGCTTGGGGTCGTTCCTTCATCGCCGTAACGTTCGTAGAAGACCTCGCAGCACTCGTACAATGCTCTGATGACTGTCTGACATTTTGCCTCATTGTAACCATTGCGGGTGAGGCAGTCTGTTGGAATTGAATTCAGCGACTCGATTGGCTTGGAGCTTCCAGGGAGCGAGCCTCAAGTACCTTGGATTGCACACTGCGCACCAAGGACGCGCGAATCAGCTTAGTTCCGACAGCAGAAGAGTTTGAAACTTACCGCGCGAGGATGGCATGCAGGCTTCGCCTCAACGTCGTCTTTTGGAGCCTTTTGGGGTTCGTGTCAGGACATAAATGATCTCAATGTTTCAACGTACCATTGTTGCTGTTTCGTTCAAGTATGATACCCTGCCGGCAAGTGAGAGGTGGAAATGAGATCGAGAAATACTGCCAAATCTAAGACGTCACGGAAAAAAAAGGTCCCGCTCAGCCAAAAATGACATCTAGGAGGACAGTCATGAACATATATTTAGACGGTAGCCCACAGTTTGACATGGCGCCTGCTGTACTACAATCAGCACCTTGAGCAATTTGGCGCATAACCTGAACTCGGCTTTTCGCGAAGAATGGCTACATGTTGAGGTGGCTTTGAATGCACCGTATTAGATAGTCAGTCACATGTAAAGCATTACGATGAAACAACTGGTCAAGGCATGTGGAAAGAAACAGCAGATGAGTCAGAATAGAAAAAAACAAAACAAAAAAAGACCCCCATAACATGCAGTTTCCATGAAGGTTATTGCTGCCAAGTCCTTGTATGTGAATGCCATCTAATTAAAATACAAATGTGTAGGGTAGCTGAAAGAGCGCAGGGGACATGGAACAGCACAATGAGGACTCCCAAGCACGGAAAAAAATAAGATGCCTACAACAAAGCCTCAGGAAATAACGAGGTCGCGCAGCTTTGAATACCTCTACGATATGTTGGGCCAAGAGAAAGATGGCTCGTTTGCCTGACTGCTCCAAGACCATGTTTTCGTCCTTCCGTCCTTCCGTCTAAAATCTAGTCGAAGGTTGGGGTAATTGGACCATCCAAACCCCTATTGAGTTTCAATTGGATATGGCTACATTGTCACTACATTGTAGCCTTGGTGCAGTCAAATCTCTACAGCGGCTAGTAGGTGTGTCTGGAAGTGCTGCCATGGCACCAGCCACATCAGATCAGATCAAGCGAGCAGCCACACCCTTGTGCATGGTTCGTATCCTACCTGAAGTTTAACCTAAAAGGATCTCTGAAATCCACAAGAGAAATGCCTATATCCACGGGTCGATCATTTTGTAAGGCTAACAGCACTGTGGGTTTATTTATGTAAACAGAGACAACGTTGTCATGTTTGGCCAGCAAATCAGAGCATCAACCCGAAAAACCCAGTACGCAGCGGGACTGGGACCGCCGCAGATGCCCCATCAAACCAACCACGGGCGCTTGAGTTCGTCCTGCTTCCATCGCTGAGGTCAGCACTTTGCTCGTTGTCGGCTCTGGGCTCTCCGTCCACCGGTCGCATTGCCTGACGGCGGACGTGGCTGGTGACCAATGAGGTGTGGCGCTCCCCACCTTCCGCTGCTTTCTCTGCCTTTTGCCTTGTTGCGACTGGGGCGGGCAGGGCCGCTTTCACTTCACCATCACGCACGCACGCCCTCAGCCTGCCTGCAACACAAGACAAACAGCCTAGGGCCAAGGTTTTTTTTCTTGCCCCGGTATTTTCTGCTTCTTCTTCCACCCATCTCTCGCGACATTTCTCGCTTCGGTCCTGAAACTTGTTCTTGTGTTGAATCGGACCCTTCACGGCCCCCCACCCCACTTCGCAAGACACCAACCCCAAAGGTTTGTAACGGTGACGCCGACAGGACAGAACACTCAAGAGCTCGATCGCGTGCTGACTCCCGTCGCTGGCGCAGAACTGCAACACCCCGTCGAACAGTCGCACCATGTCTGGCGAGCACGAGAACGGCGCTCCTGGCGGCGACCAGGCTGCTAACACCGAGCACCTCAACATCAAGGTCACGGATAACAACAACGAGGTCTTCTTCAAGATCAAGCGCAGTACCAAGCTCGAGAAGCTCATGACTGCCTTCTGCGAGCGCCAAGGCAAGGCGATGAACTCCGTTCGCTTCCTATTCGACGGCACGCGTGTTCAGCCTTCAGACACACCCGATGCTGTGCGTGCTGATAATCCCCATCCGCTCTCCCCGCCTTCTGCGACCAGATGCTGACTGGACAACGATTTAGCTTGAGATGCAAGATGGCGATACGCTCGAGGTTCACCAGGAGCAGGTTGGCGGTTGCTAGGCGCATGAGGAGTTAGGTAAAGGTCCCAGGCCGGGTTACGTCCCTACCTAGCTACTACGGCTTGTGTACATCAATGACAGGGCAACACATGCACCAATAATTTACGAGAACAATTCACCATGATTTTCCTTACTCGTTACACAAACGACGTAAATGTTTGAAAACAATGCTTTCATTGCATGCCCAAAGCCATGCCAAGACCAAAAAACGTGTATGCTCTGCCATTCTAGATCAAACCAATCCCAGCCCATATCCATTTGCACATACTTGACAACGCCGTCATCATCGCTAGCTACTACCAAAATATTATCCTTGCCTTTCCTTCCTCGCTCCCGAGCCTGTGAAACACCATAAAACCACATGTAAAACAATTTCGAGCTAATCAACCTAAAAATCACGCTTTGAGTTCTCTTACTCGACAACCAGTGCAGAGTATAATAAACATTCCCGCCTCTTCCTTGGGGAAGATTTGGCCATCATCGAAGCCTCCCTGGCATGCTGCGCAGCGGAAGCAGGCCTCATGCCACTCGCCTCCTAGTGCCTGAATGTACTGCCCGATGACGGCAGTCTTGCACTTCTTACACTTGGGCGCGCGCCGCTCTGTGCGCTTTGTCTGGCAGTTGATGCACCAGGCGTAGCCGTCCTTCTCGATGTGCGTCATGCCGTGCTCAAACGGATCACCACACTCGGCACAGAAGAAGTGGCCGTAATGCCAGTGCTCACCCAGGGCCACAATGTGTTCACCCAAGATGGGCGTTTTGCAGTGCTTGCACCGGGGCGCAAACAGTTCATGCCAGTCCAGATGGCAAAAGAAGCGCATGCGCTCATCTCCATCTTCGGCCATGGTCATTCCTGGAATTTCTTCCAGAGCCTCGCCAGCCTCACGACGTCGGATGCGATCCAGTCGCTCCTGTCGTAGGTGATCGGGCTCGGGGCTAATTTCCATGGCCTCGAGACTGGTGCCACAAGTGTAGCAGCTGAAGCACTGCGGATGGAACTTTTCGGTACCTCCGGCTAATGCCACGAACCTCCCTTCGATAGGGAAGCCGCACTCGTGGCATATGGCCATGGTGCGTTTGCTTGTGCCGGGAGCGGGAGACCAGTGGCCCCGTGGGCGCTGAGCTCGTCGAGGAGGCCCAGTTGCTGTAGGCGTGGGGAGTGGACGGGCCCGCGGGGCAGGCTTGTCGTCGGGGGTCACAATGGCAGGGACACCAGAGGTGCTAGGCGCCTCATCCACAGCAATGTTTGGGATGTTGATTGAGGGTATCGGGCCTCTTGGCCCATCATCGGGTTCCGCTACCGAGATCGATGGGATGCCCGGGTTGGAAGACATCGGCGTATTCTCTTCCGCCACAACGATACTAGGTATCTCCATGGGCTTCGCTTTTTGGAACGGGGATCTGGAGGTGTCCGGGATTGACCGGTCTGCGCTGTCAGTTGACTCGTCCGGGGCTTTCCAATTAGCATCAAAGCTTACAATGGGCCGTCCCGGACTGTCACTGACGGCGGTGGGCTCCGGGAGGTTTGGGCTGCGATCCTTCAATCGCATACTAGTTGCGGCTCGAATGTCCTTGGCTCGCACTTCCATTCCATTCTTCCTTTCAACACTATCATCCACAGGTGCAGCAGGGGTCTCGGATGTTGAATTGGTCGTGTACTGAGCATTGCGGGACTGGGTAGGCGGGTTGCGATGAATCTCGATCCGATCGAGTCGCTTGGGCTTTGGGTCCTCCTCCTGGACCGGTTCGAAACGAACGCGGGTCGCAGGGTTCGTTGGGCGGTTGCTCAACTTCTCTGGAGAAGCACGGCCAGATGATCTGGCACCCTTGGACGGTGACGACTCAGGCTCCTCCCAGATTTGATCTCCGGAGAAAGGACGCTCAATTTCCCCGCTGATATTGCGCTTCAAACTGGGGTTGCGGCGTTGCTCAGAGAAGGGGCCAGAGCGGCTGGAAATGCTACCATAGGATTTGCCCTTGCGGATCGACTTTTCCCCCTCCTGTTGCTCCCCCTCGGTGGAGCTGCTCGAGAATGAGCGCATGTGCTTGGCGGGAGATACATCCTCAACACTGGCAGTGCGGGCGTGCGCATAGCTATTCTTCCTCAAATGCGGTGTATACCGGTAGGGAGCGTCTGGTGGTGGAGACTTTTTGCCGTGTTGATGGCGCCAGACAAGCTCGGCGGCTTCGTCAAGCGCCGCCGCGTGTATCCGAGCTTCATCATCCTCGTCATTTTCTTGAGGAGCAGGTGTTCCTCTCACGCTACTGCGCAGATCCATCTCCTCCATTGCGTCACGCAACGAGGTGGCCTCCTCCTTCTCCATCCACCTCTGCCCGCGCTCAATGTACGTGGCAGAGGGGACGACCTGGTTAGGCTTCAAGGGAGTGGCGTCAGGCGAAGTTGGATAGTAGTCACGCGTGTGCTTGCTAATGGTGGAATATCGAGAGGTGATGCTGCCGCCGGCAATGCTGGGAACCTTGCTGTTCAAGCTCTCGGCTTGAGAGACGGCATCGGGGCTGAAACGGCCGTTGCTGGATCGGTAGGTGCTTGTGCGAGTGGGAGTAGGAGCTGGACGGGCTCCAGCAGGTTGAGGCCTCGCACCACCAGGTCGGGCGACACGGTTGGAGCGCAAATCTGCAAGATAGGCCGCTGAGTAGTGAAGCTGGGTTAGCCAGGGCACCGTTAATACTTTCACGCGTCGGTTGCATACCAAACTGCTCGTTGGACATGTAGGCAGGTCCCGGCGATGTCGCCTTGGGCGATTTGTTCCCCGTAGTAGGCATCTTGAACCGAATGCCCCCTAGGGAAGAAAAAAAATCAATACAACGTCCTGTGCGGTGAGGGATGTTCAGTGACAAGGGAGGGTGAGTGCTGGGTGGAGATGTCGTTGTATATAATAGGTACCTAAGCTATTGGTGGAGCTGGGCTTGTTCGGCTTGCTGGAGGGTTGGCTGGGCAACATTTGCACCCGTACCTACCTTTTAGCTTTTCAGTAATGAATGGGAGCCAAGGGCAAGGAAAGCGCTTAAATTCTTTCTCATGGTATGGTAAGCGCCAAATCAACAACGCTGTTAAATATCTATTTTACATGTCTTCCTCAACGGCCCAAGTTGGCCGAGCGGGGCGAGGCCCTATTTTTTCGTGTTCAGCTCCTATTTGCTATTCCCATTCAATTCACCATCTTAGTTCTCCTTTGGCACCTGTTTCCGGCTCTTTGGGAGCTGGCGGAGGGTCAGCAAATCCAAGGTTTTTGAACTCGTCCCTGGCCATAAGGTTCCTGCATGAAGAATCAGTCCGTCTTCTTCCGCAATGACGTGCATTGCGCACGTCGTGTCATTGAGATGTCGGCTTCTTACTTGTCCATTCTGCACCCAAGGTATGCCTTGGCGAGATTACGGCATTCCTCGTCATTCAGGCCACGCACTTTTTTCATGCATGCCAGATAATTCTTCATTACACTCCTGCACTCGCCTAAAAGGGGAGGTAGGGAACTTGTTAGTTTTGTTTGACATGGCGGTCACATTAAATGGCGGTGCGGCGGCTAACCTTCATGATCAAGCGGAAAACTGCCACGCTGTGGTCTGTACCAGTATGGTTAGTCAGTCATGCAGCCACCCCCAAAAAGTATACTGCAAACACATGGATGAAATGACTCACGGAGTAGGCTTTGTTGGAGGCAGTGCTCCTGGGCTACCAAAGGTACTCATGGTTTGAGGCTGCTTGTTCAGGCTGATCTCAGGCCAAGGTTGGCATCTTTGCAGTGCTCAAAGTCATGCCATTAGAGATAAGCCACATGACCCCGATACAGTGTAGTGGCAGAGGTGTACCGGTTAACGGCATGCTGTGGCTGATACCCAAGTGGGTGCCTGAAAGTGGGAGATTCCATAGACACAAATCAGGTAACCTAAAATGAAGAGAATGAAAAAGAAAACAAATAAGCCTAAACCTAAGCAGTGCAATTTAAAGATAAAATTATACATATATAGCGGAATTTATTATGTTATCGCAATATTTGCGTATAATTTTGCCTGTCATATACTCTGCTACTCGTGCGTTCCAGGAGCACGGCCATCTTGGCGCCCTAAAAAAAAGATAGCCATCAGTGTGTGGCTGGTGACCAGTAATCGATAGCGTCGACGCACGTGAACTTGACCGACGCCAACGCCGCACCCTGCAAGCTGCATCAACGCATGAATTTCCGGCATTGATTGATATTAGTGACGGCGACGCGCGCAGACCAACACTCCGTGTTCTGGCCAGCAGACTCCTGACGATCTAGCTTCACGTCACTCTGCGTGTCTGTCTGCTGATTCTGTCTCTGTTGTCGTTCCTTGTTCGTCAAAATGGCTGCTCTCGGCGAGGACTTGCTCACTACGGTAAACAAGCTGCAGGATTTGGTTTTTAACACCATTGGCAGCGACTCGCTTGACCTTCCTCAGATTGTACGTTTCGGAACCCTCGAGCGGTATCTTCCCATTTTTGCTCACGCGGCTCCAGGTTGTCGTTGGTTCCCAGTCGGCCGGAAAGTCCTCGGTACTTGAAAACATTGTTGGCCGAGACTTCCTACCCCGAGGAAGCGGCATCGTTACCCGTCGCCCCCTTATTCTCCAGCTCATCAACGTCCCCGAAGATGAGTCCGCCCCCGATCCCATGAGCGACCCCTACCGCTCTCCTGATGCCGCAAGACGCTCCGAGTGGGCCGAATTCCATCACATCCCCAACCGACGATTTAACGACTTCTCCGATGTGAAGCGAGAGATTGAGAACGAGACGGCCCGAGTTGCCGGAAGCAACAAGGGCATCAACAGACAACCCATCAACCTCAAAATCTACTCTCCTCATGTTCTCAACCTGACGCTGGTCGATCTTCCGGGTTTGACAAAGGTACCATCACCACCGCCTTTTGCCAACCCTCGTCATGACCAGCCCCACTGACCAATATTTTATTCAGGTACCCATCGGTGACCAACCCACCGATATCGAGAAGCAGACCCGAAATCTCATTTCCGAATACATCGCCAAGCCCAACAGTATTATTCTTGCAGTTTCTCCCGCGAACGTCGACATCGTCAACTCAGAGGCCCTCAAACTTGCCCGCCATGTGGACCCGTTGGGCAGAAGGACTATCGGCGTTCTCACCAAGGTCGACTTGATGGACCATGGCACCAATGCCCTCGACATTCTCTCGGGGCGCGTTTACCCACTGAAGCTTGGATTCATTGGTGTGGTCAACCGCTCGCAGCAGGATATTCAGGGCAACAAGCCTATGGACGAGGCACTTCAGGCCGAGACTGATTTCTTCAGGCATCATCCTGCGTATCGCAATATCTCAAACCGATGCGGCACTCAATTCCTGGCAAAGACGCTCAACACCACTTTGATGGGCCATATTCGAGAGCGATTGCCTGATATCAAAGCGCGACTTAACACCCTCATGGGTCAAACACAGCAGGAGTTGGCTAGCTACGGCGACTTGCACTTCAGCGGCAAGGAGCACCGTGGATCCCTTATCCTACAACAGATGACGCGATTTGCCAACTCCTTTATCTCCTCTATTGACGGTACCTCGACCGAGATTTCCACCAAGGAACTCTGTGGTGGTGCTCGTATTTACTATATCTTTAACTCTGTCTTCGGAAGCTCCCTCGAATCCATTGACCCCACGTCCAACCTCTCTGCCCTCGACATTCGAACCGCAATTCGAAACTCAACTGGTCCCCGTCCTAGTCTGTTTGTTCCTGAGATGGCCTTCGATCTCCTGGTTAAGCCTCAAATCAAACTCCTGGAGATCCCTAGCCAGCGCTGTGTTGAGCTGGTTTACGAAGAACTCATCAAAATTTGCCACACTTGCGGCTCTACCGAGCTTTCACGGTATCCCAGATTGCAGACTAAGCTTATTGAGACAGTCTCTGATCTTCTACGTGAGAGACTGGGACCTGCTTCTTCATATGTTGAATCCCTTATTTCTATCCAGCGTGCCTACATAAACACCAATCATCCAAACTTCCTTGGTGCCGCTGCCGCCATGAGCAATGTGGTTAGCGCCAAGCAGGAGCGGGAACGCAAAAGGCTGATTCAGGAAGAGCGTGAGCGCCGTGAAAAGCGACGACTAAAGGAGGTTGAGGCCAACGGCGAGGGCCCTGAGGAAGAGGACGGCGTCGCCGCTCCTGCTGAAAAGTCAGAAGTTGCCAACTTCCGCAATAAGGCGATGAAGCCCCCGCGAAGCATCTCACCCCCTATCAAGGAAAACGGTGCTGGCAGCCTCGCTACAGCCATGAGCTCCACCGCAATCAACGGCCTCCGGTCAGCATCACCAGCTAGGCTTAACCAGATGAACCAGCAGGGACTGGGTGGTGCGAAGGATTCTTTCTTGAACTACTTCTTCGGAAAGGATGGAACCAACATTGGCGGCGGCGGTGGTAGCTTGCCTAGCCCATCCAGTGTCAACGGGCGACACATCAGCCAGGCTTCAGAGACTAGCTTCCCGATTATCCGTCGCGAGGACAAGCTAGCTCCCCGCCCATCAACCGCACAGACTGCCCAAGACGAAGAGTTCGAGGGGCTTCGGAAGAGTTATGGCTTGGCCTCCCATCTCGTAAGTGTAGCCAGGCATGTTTTCATATCTTTGCTAACCTCGCAAATAGGGCGAGTCCAACGAACCTGCCATGACCGAACGTGAGGCCATGGAGACCGAGCTGATCAGGGCCCTCATTTCGTCGTATTTTAACATTGTCCGCGAGTCCATCGCTGACCAGGTGCCCAAGGCCATTATGCATTTGCTTGTGAATCACTGCAAGGATGTCGTTCAGAACCGATTGGTGAGCGAGCTCTACAAAGAGACTCTCTTCGAGGAGCTCCTGTACGAGGATGATGGCATCAAGAAGGAGCGCGAGAAATGCGAGCGTCTCCTCCAGACGTACCGGGAGGCAGCCAAGATTATTGGCGAAGTACTTTAGAGAACCTCCACGAGACACAGGAAGCGAACGCAGTAATGATCGTAATGGAGTCTAGATGTATGGGGCGAGACATGACGGGGCGTGTCGTATCAATCAATAGCATGGCTGGCATTGCGCGGCGGCTGCAGGCCTTTTGATAGGTGCTGCTCATGGGAGGGGAGGTCTGTTGTAAACTTGTCTATTTTTTTGTACACCATACCACCATCGACATTGGGATTTTGCCGCTCAGCTACCCGATGCCCCCAAATAAGAGAAGGGGCAGAGGGATTGTATGTAAAACAAACTCGGCTCGTCGTCCTCATCATTACCAGAATACATTGTACTACTTTTGTTAAGAAAGGGTTCCATGAAGAAATGGCTTTTAAAAAAATCTCAAACTAACTTGTCTTTTCAGCATCCTTCCGCACGTCTCCAGCAATCTACACGTCGCTTCTCGCCGCATGCCTACCCTTTAGTTGATGATGCAAGCTTGGGGCTAGCTTCGAAGAGCGGGAACAACCCGGATGGTTCATAGCAAACGGGAAAGGGGACGAGATGTGTCACATTTTGGCAATATTCCTTGACATCAGAAAGGACAGAAAAGAAGGGAAAAAAAGAACTCTAAAGCACATGGTTTTTCAAGCTTTGCCCGGTGAGCCAGTTCCCAGGAAGAAGAGGTGCCGCATGCCATTTGTGGAGTCATTTCGGTGTGTCGAGATTTTACGTGGTGTCGCTTATCTTGCAAGAAACATAATAAAGATCGATCATCCCTAAACTTACCCAGCGAGCGATTAGTCCACACCAACCCGCTCAATCTTTCATCTTTTCTATTCGCTGACTTTAAAAGCCTCACTTGCGCAATTTTGTATCTTAGCTATTCTCAACTGCTCCATTGAGCTTCGTGCAACTTTCTTCCACCCAGAACCTCTGTCATGTGACAGGCTGAACTAGCCCCTTCTGTTGCCTTTCATCCCCTCATATTTATAATTAGGTATATACCGCGTTAAAAGCCTATTCTTACGCAATTATAAATATCACTGTGCCAGCCAAGGTCCTTGGACTAATGTGCCTCACCGGCGCTCACCAACTCGCCTCCGTCACCAATTGGAGACACGCTCTGGCCCTCGTGTGTGACCATAGCCTCGAACACAGAGATGAAACATTCACTGCTGGCGATAGAAGCCTCCAAGTTTATTCCTTAATCCCACTGAGGTGACAAGAAATACTTACTGTTGTTGAGGTCTATTTTGGTGATAAAATTTGTGGAGAGGAATTTCAATTGTGCCGAAACGGGTGGTGGGATATAAGGGAAGCCGCGCTTAGCTGGAATAATAAAGGAATACGGCCGGTGGCTCCGGGGCTTGGAAGGCGGAATCAGATGGGATGACCCTCATCAAAACCATGGATCTCTGCTTATGGTAGAGGCAGTGACATCCTTTAGCGAGAGTTGACATGGAGCTGAAGATGAATGAACATAAAACTAAACGGCATAATCACAGACTAAGCTCATTCCTAAGAAATTTACTCGTCTTTAGGTTTGGATGGAGCTTGGGCCATATGCCATATAAATCTGTTCCCAGTTGGTTACTTGGCGCTGGGACCTCCGCATGCTGGCAACACTCAACTGAGGGCGGCCATGGAGAACCCGCTGCTTAGGCAATCGGGGCATGTTATCATTCAAATGCTGCATCGGCGATGTTGTATGAAGTGCGAGATGAAACGATTTTGCGTAGATATTTTCAAGTCCTTTAATAGCTATTACAGGCAAGGTTGAAAATCAAAATAAAATCAAGGACCGGGCACTTTCACCCTGAGCTGTAAAAATCTGCCCACATTGGGACCTCCTTCCTTGTCCCGTCCCTATCTTGCGAGGGTATCAGACAACGTGAACAACTCGAGACTCCGTGTTGTTCAAGGCCAGGTCTGTCGGGCCGCTAGAAGTGGAGCGCGCCACACCTCAGGTGAAAAGTGGCTTCAGCTCCACCCCTCCACGGCTCAAGGAGGGGACGTCGCCCTCACCTTACTGTTCGCTGTACGTACACCCTCATGCTGGACGGTGACTCTGTCGGGGGGTGCCAGAAAGTGGGGAGCACTGTCAGGGCGGACGGTGAATGGGAGATCCCATTGATACATAATATATAAACTCGCATTCTCCCACCCTCTTTTCCCTTTCTCTCATCCTCCATCCTTCATCCTCCTCCACTTCGAGATCAGATTCCCCATTGGCGGTTCTGCACTCGTTTCATTCAACGTCCCCTTCCAGAGTAAGTCGCCTCCCACCTTCCCCTCCCCCACCAAGCTGCACACCCAAGCTACCCCGCCAAAAACACCATTGGTGCTATCAACGAGAAACACCAAGACTTGTTGAG